>JAATWR010000276.1:10000-15000 GCA_018703725.1 Brassica juncea
TGCATGACCACATTATGAACCTAAAATTTTAAATAAAAATGTGACTCAGATATCGAAAAGGGACTTGGTGATATAATTACCAAGGGCAACAATGAGAATGAATTGGTACATGATTCCATCATCTCATTGAAGGTCTAAAAGATCAGTACATCATTATGGAAAATCCACTAGACTTTGGGTATGCTTCACAGCATAGAAATTACCACCATAAAACGGTGTTGCTTCCAAAGGCTAGAAATGACTAGAAGAATCTAAGATTCTTGGATAACAAAGTCATGGATGAGTACAACTCAGTCTTGTTTAAGACAGTCTCAATGCTGAGACTTTGTGGTGAAGTAGTAACCAAGAAAGAGTTACTAGAGAAGACCTATTCCACATTCCATGTGTTAAATGTCATACTGCAACAACAGTATAGAATAAAAGGCTTCACCACTTATACTGACCTAATCGCATGACTGCTTCTGGCAGAGACCAAATTTCGATACGACTAGTCTTATTGCTTTATGATTGCAATTATGTTTTAACCTAAGGATCATTCACGATTTTATATATAATGGAATTGGTTTTAAGTTTATTGAATCTTGCCTGATCTTACTTGAACATATGGATGTTTTAAAGTATTGCCTAAAGGGCATAAAACCAATAAAACCATGAATGGTATAGCAAGCATAGTAAGAAACTATGGCTAAGGCACTTGCCTATAAGGCATTATATACACCCAAAGAAAACGTGGTCCATTGAGTTATAATGAATGGTTTCCAAATAGAAACAATGGACAAACTAGAAAGGAAACAAGTTCCTTCAGATTTTGAAAGAAAAATCGCCTAAGACTTTATAAGAAAGTGATCGATACTATACCAATGATCTCTACTGATTTAAACTATGCTACAAGATCAGTATGATAAAAGAGGCAAGAGAAGTAGTGACTATAAAGACATAGCCCACGAAATTACACTATATGGCAAGATAGGATTAGCCATCCTAAAGTTTAAACTTGATGCAAAGAAATTGAAAAGGCACAAAGTTATCCCGTAAAGATCTCACGTTGTGAAACATGTACACAAAGGAAAACTCATTAGGCTTAATTATCCCAAATCACCACGACCTTATAGTATGGTCATGAGGGGGAGAGAGGATAAACCCATGATCAATACTACAAGTTCGTGTACTATGGTCTAAAGACCATGTTATATGGCTTGGCCATTACTCGGCCATAAAGGGCCATTACCCGGCCAAAGAGAGGCCATGATACAAACGGCCCGTCCAAAGAGGCTATCACCTATAAACAGGTTAGCCACGACTTGGCCACGACTTAGGCCATGACTTGACCGTGACTTGTCTGAATAGTGCAGGCTTGGCCGCACACAGTCCATGACTCGGCCAAAGAGGCCGAAGAGACCATGAGAGACAACGGCCTGGCCGCAAAGGCCATAAACCGGCCAGAGAGGCCATTACCTATAAGAGGTTCGGCCATTACCTATATGCTTGGGGACATAATGAATTGACATGTATAGAATGATAAATAAGATCATATGCATCAGGCCATATAAGTGAGCATAGATATTCCCATCTAAAGAATGAATACGGGTCATTAAAACCAGACATACACCATCTTAAGAGTTCATTGAAATTAACCACCACATACATATGTGTGCCGTCTAAGATGGAACCTCATAAGAGGATTGGGAATATATGTTGGATAGGAGTATTACTTTCTCCACGAATTCAAAGAGACCTTGAGCCAAATCATGGGTGATTGAATAAAGGCCAGGTACGGATTGCATGACCAAAAGCATCCGACTATCCAAACATTAAAGGAGAAAGATTATAAGCTGGATAAAGAAAGAGTAAAGGAATGATAAGAATGGTTTTAACCATCATTGTCTTGGCAAGATCCTCGGACTAGAGAATATGATTTAAAGACGTCCAAAGAAAGATTATACAAAGCTATCTAACTGAGAAGCTAATCGAGATGCCAGACACTGACCCGAAAAGAATGAATATGTCATAACCAGCTTAGCACCAAATGAAACGTCCTTGAAGAGACATAATCAAGTTGCTATAAGAGTCTATAGAAGATAGACCAAGTGTTCCATAAAGATAAAGGAACCTCGGATAGAAAGAAAAGAGAAAGGTGCATAGAGAGATCCGAGTTCATGATAAGAGAAACCATACCAGACATTGAGAGATAAAGGCTGGCCAGCTAAACATCTAAGGTACCAAACCATGTAGTCTTGGGACGCCAAGCTACTAGGTAACAAGGGTCCTGGATAATGAAATCTCAAAGTGATCAGATCATGTCTGGAACATAATGGAACCTCATGAAAGTGTCGACACACACACACATGAACATCTATATAAAGATGCATAAGAGAATAAAGCACTTGAACATAAAGAGATAAGCGAGGATCAGAGAACCCACGAATGAGTACTCACCATACAATCATAGAATCATAAAGATTATAAAGAATAGAAAGAAAAACGTGGAGGTTCAAAAGTATCTAAAGAGAGATGAGCGTATTGGCCATGTACATATACAGAAACGCCATCCGAAAAACCAGTGAAATAGATGGATCTTGTGTGATAAAGAAACCGTGAGAGAGGACACATGATCACGTGGCCTAGAGTGCCCATGTCCTCCTACTAACAGCATTAGATCATAGCTTGTTACACAAGGTATTCACAAAGATCAAAGGAACAGATTATAAGGAGATAAAATCCTATGTGGTGATTGCTGCTACAGATTTCGATATTAAACCAAGTCTGGTCATAAGAAAGAAAATAGATACACTGATGTAGTAAGCAGCATATGGATCACTGGATAAGATAATATAGAATAAGAGAACAGCTTTGTTCCTAAGCTGATTCATGGACTGAAGCAAAAGCAGCTGCATATAGTATGTAAAGGAAATTGATCACACATGATCATTGATCTTGGAGTGGTATAAAAGACAATCCAATAAACAGTCCATATACATAAGAGGTTTTATAAGAAATTCCTTGTGCATATACTAAACCTAAAGGAGGTTAGTAAATATAGAATGAAATCCATGTGGGTGTCTGGCTAAAACGTCCAGCACACCAGCTGAGAGCATCCGGCTCTCTGGCCAAAGGCGTCCAGCCCTCAGGCTATAAGCGTCCGGCTCTGCCCGTCTAAGAACGTCCGGCCCCTTTTACCAAGGACGTCCGGCTCATAGCCTTTGATCACGAGCTAGTAGGAAAGATCAACCATCAGGTTGTGATCCAATAATCAGATCCCTTAAGTAAGGATCCGGCATAGCAGAACAGTCTGCTGCCGTATGATCTATTCCCATAAAACTCTGTCATGGGATTGATAGGAAATATTTAATCAACCGGATACAAAGTATTGTAGTCCATAAGCTCGTTGAAGTCCATGACCTAATAATATATACTTAGTGTGTGATATGATCCACAGCAACTAAGGTCATGAGACGCCATCATATGGCATTACTTAAGGCAAAGAAATCGATGTCCACATGTGAGATACATGAGAGTGTGTTCGGCCTAAGAGCCATGATAAGAGATTATAAAACCTCAAAGCAATAATCATTGAACACTCATAAGATTGATAAGTGGACAAGTATGGACGTGGCCTATGAACTAGACATGGATCGACCAGATTGAATCATGGTCGAATGATAACTGTCCATATGTACTTGGTCTGTCCGACCTAAGTAAAGAGTTTGAAAGTAGATAAACACGTCTAGACTATGGACAGATACAAACACGTTTTGTAAAGACCTAATAGTGATCCCTAAGGACAATGTGATTCACATTGCTTAGCACACATGCTTTAAACGGGACACTACATGTCAATGGACATGAGAAACGACCTAAGAGGTCTAAGTGGTCTTAATTACGGTGCAGTAATGAAACTGGCCGATTACTCCCATTCTATACCTACAGGATAGATCACGCATTAGATGCGTAGTATGTAGAACCTACACCGAGGTTCACATCAGGGAGAGTAGTGCGTGTTGTACTCTTTTTCCTTCATCATGGTTTTGTCCCACTGGGTTTTCCTGATAAGGTTTTAATGAGGCAACATTAAAGCGTACTACAAATCCTGTATGGTTATGGCATCCAAGGGGGAGTGTTATAAAACATGTGTGGATTGCCATTAACCAAGACAAGAAGAGAAGAAGGCCCAATGGCCATGACCAGGCCCGACCGCGGCCGTGTCCAAGAGGAGAGAGAGAGAGCCGACTTCAGGAGAGAGAGAGGCGGCCACAAGCTTAGAGAGAAAAGGAAACTCTTTCCTTTTCCTAGTAGATGTAATCTTTCCTTTTATGTATTTAGTAGATTTCCTATTTCATGTAGGATTAGGATAAGTACTCTTTCCATTTATCTCTATCTTGTAATCCTTATATAAGGAACCCCCTTTATGATTAATAATACACATACGAAATATTCAGTCTCAAACCCTTCTTTTACAACAAGCCCGGTATTGTTATTTATTGTCACTACCTCCCCGTGTCAGGATTGGGTAATTTGCGCGCCTGCTGCCTTCCTTGGATGTGGTAGCCGTTTCTCAGGCTCCCTCTCCGGAATCGAACCCTAATTCTCCGTCACCCGTTACCACCATGGTAGGCCACTATCCTACCATCGAAAGTTGATAGGGCAGAAATTTGAATGATGCGTCGCCAGCACTAAGGCCATGCGATCCGTCGAGTTATCATGAATCATCAGAGCAACGGGCAGAGCCCGCATCGACCTTTTATCTAATAAATGCATCCCTTCCAGAAGTCGGGGTTTGTTGCACGTATTAGCTCTAGAATTACTACGGTTATCCGAGTAGTAGTTACCATCAAACAAACTATAACTGATTTAATGAGCCATTCGCAGTTTCACAGTCTGAATTCGTTCATACTTACACATGCATGGCTTAATCTTTGAGACAAGCATATGACTACTGGCAGGATCAACCAGGTAGCATTCATAAATCAGGTCAAGACCACGTCATATTCCCGCAAACACAT
>JAATWR010000277.1:0-103154 GCA_018703725.1 Brassica juncea
TGTCCGGGAACCAGTTGGAACTGGTCTCGGCTTTTCGCCCGTAGGCTTTTATCGATGAGACAGAGTCCTGGTAGAACTGTGATCCTCCGATGATCATGTTTACCCTCTGGCGACTGCTGTTGTTCCCTTGGTCGTCTTGTCTTCTTCCGCGCTTTTCCCCTGATTGGTTTTCGGTCGCGCGGTCTTCGGAGGTAGTTTTGTTAGTCTTTGGGCGGTCAGAGTCCAGGAGCAAGTCCTTTATACTTTTGACCTTTGATAGCTCGCCGGTGAGGAGTTTTGCGGCGAGCCGGGCGCCGAGAACCTTGCAGTTCGCAGTGGAGTGACCTCTGGTCTCGTGGAACTCGCAGTAGGAGTTATCCTTGTACTGGTTCCTGGTCCAGGTGTTACCGGAGGTTTTGCTCTGCTCCGAGTTGATGGCGTAGTTATGCTCGCCTTGGACGTCTTCCCCTTCGTGATGGACGTATTTGTCGTTACGAGAGGGTTTCTTCTTGGACGCGGTTTTCTGCGGTCCGTGCTTCTGCGATAGAAGTTTCATCTCTTCTTCCATGATGATGAAGTCTGTTGCCTTGTGGAGAGTATCCTGGATTGTCCGCGGCTTTTCCAGTAGTATCCACTTTCGGAACTTCGACTTGTACCAGAGAGTTTTTCTCAGGGCGTCGATTGCGACATTGTCGCTGATGCCCGTTACTCTGGCCATCACCAGTTTGAACCTTCGCATGAAGTCGCGGAGTGACTCGTCTTCCTTCTGAGCTAGACTCCATAGATCCACGTCGGACGTTTCTCTATCCATGAACATGGAGTACTGTTTGAGAAACGCCGAGGCCAGTTGGCGGAAGCTTCCGATGGAGTTCCTTTTGAGCCGGGAGAACCACTCGAGCGCAGCACCTTTGAGGTGCTCGACGAAGAGAAGACAATGACCTGCGTCCCGTTCGCGCTCCGGGAGTTTGCACCTACCCATTGCGATCTGGAAGGACTGCAGGTGTGACTTAGGATCCGTCGTACCGTCATAGACCGGGATTTTGATCTTCCCTGGGTCTGAGATGCGTGTTTCCGTGATCCGAGTGGTGAAAGGCGTTTTTCCGTGCTTCCTCGAGAAGTCTATCGATCTCGGGGGCAGAACTGGTCGCCTGATGGATCTGCGATTTTACCGCTTTCACTTCAGCCACGGTCTTTTTGAGAGATTCACGGAGATCATGGATCTCGCTATTGCCGCCGGCGTTCCTCCGAACCTGTCGACGCTGGTCGCGATAGATCCGAGTTTGATCTTCCGCGAGTTCTTCCTGCTCCATCCAGTAGAGTTCTTCTTCCTCTTCTGTCATGGGCCTATCGAAGGATACCGTCTGCCGAGCGGACTGGCTTCGGGTTCTCCTGGGGTGGATGTCAGCGTCTTCATCGGAAGGGTCCGATCGGTCGCTGACATCTAGGTCGATGCGCTCGACGTCGCTTTCCTTGTTTCCCGTAGCCGGGAGTGGAAGGTTCTGCGAGGTTGTTTGCTGTCCTTTTGGAGCCGTTTCCTCGGGAGTGGGCTCTTTCGGGGCATCTTTCTCTCGTGCTTCAGGAGATCCGAAGTCGAGTCTCCTGCCGCGGCGTGCCTTGGTGGATCCGCGCGGCAACTTGCTCCTCGCAGTTAAGGTATCGACCTGTTTTGCGAGCGAGGTTATCAGCTTGTCCTGTTGTTCCGCCCGCGCCTGGGCGGAAGTAAACAGTTCCTTCATCTGCTTGAGCGCCTCAGTGTTTGCATCAGCAGTGACTGTGGACGCGTCTCCAGCTGGAGTCTTCTCAGCGTTGGCATCGACGGGTGTGCCGTCTAGCGCTGGCTGATCCTTGGTGGCGTCGGCTGACATGATCGAGCGTGTGCAGTTGCGAGATAGATAGATCCGTAACCCCCCCTCCTTCTAGCGCCAAACTGTGGGAACCGAAATTCGCACCGTCAAATTAAGTTGATTTGGAGGAAAGCCAAGTGAACCTAGCCTTCCCTGAAGGTCCCGGATATCTGCTGGGCCGCACACGACACAATCAGTTCGACAAAGAAAATATGAAAACGGAATAAAAATCGTAAGAAAAAAGAATAGAGCAAAAGATTTTATTTCCGAATCCGCGTTTGAGCGTGAACAACAGGTAAGAGCCTTGGCTACGAGAGCTGTCGGCAAGTTCGCTAGTCTGATCGCCTAAGTCTATCCTAGTTGAGTCGCAGCTCGCTAGTGAAAACAGAAAAGAATGCTAAGTTGCTCTAAGTGCTCTGGACGTTTTTGTGATCTGGTTTGCTTCTTGCTCAAAGCTCTCCTTATATACTCCTCCTATGACGGTCTATCTTCTCGCGGGCTGAGTCGGGCTTTTTCCATTTTCGTCCATCTTTGTGTTTATCGGGAAACTTGACATTTATCTTCGGAAATCTCGACATTTATCTTCTGGAAACTTGATATTTATCTCTTATGGAAACTTGACATTTATCTCTTATGTGAGGATAAAGATAAACTGTCATAGTTATCCTTCTTTTTCGAAAAATCGTACGTGGGCCGTTTTGGCCGCGTTGGGCCGTTTAGGCGTTTTTACGGTTTTTCGAAAGGACAGTCTTTGAAGGTCTCGGTGTTCCGAAGGAACCTTAATTCCTTGTTTAGTCGAGGAAGTGGCGTTCTAGAGTAACCGTGATCATACCAAACTTGCGTAGATTGATCCGAAAAGCTAAGATGGGATCGAACGGGCACGATAGGAACGAAAACCGGGACGAGGGCCGTGGACTGACGCCAGCACAGAGCGAGAGGGTGACGAAGGAGACAGGAGGGTGAAGGAGGGAGAAAAGGAAGGAAAAAGAGTGGAAGGTGAAGCAACGGAAGACAATACCGGGAATCATGCAGAGGATGAAGAAGAGAGCAAAGGAAGGACAAAGTACAGGGTACAGTGGTGAAAGGAAAGGAGACAAGGAAGTAGTCGTGTAGAAGAATACGAGACAGGAAAAGTAAAGAGTAACGAGTGAAGCACGCGAACTGGGCAGACGGTTGAAGAAAGGAGAACGGGAAAGACAGCGTAAAGGAGTGCAGCAGGAGACAGGACGGAAACGAGCTAAAGAGTGAAGACGGCAGAAAGGCACAGAACGAGTTCACAGAGTGCCGCAGGAGGACAGGCAGGGTGACGCCGGACGCCAGGCCGCGCCCGCGTACCCGCGTGCCGCCGGGCCGCCAGGCCGGGGTGACCGCCGGCGCCAGGCAAGCCGCGTCCCGCGTGCCGCCGCGCCAGGCCAGGGCCGCCGGGTCCGGCGCCTGCCCGGCCCCGGCGCCAGGCCGGTGCCCCGGCGCCCAGGACAGCCGAGTCCGCTGCCGGCGCCATGGGTTGCGAGCGGGCCAGGCCAGCACCAGTCACGCGTTTCACGAAGACGCGAGGAAGGCAAAGGGATGAAGAAGAGAAAGGAAAGACGCGTACAAGAGTTCCCTGAAGAAGGAGAAAGTGAAGGGTAGGCTTGGGGTGCCGCCGGCGCCAGGCAGCCCGCGTCCCGCGTGCCGCCGGCGCCAGGCCGGGGTGCCGCCGGCGCCAGGCCAGCCCGCGTCTCCGCGTGCCGCCGGCGCCAGGCCGGGGTGCCGCCGGCGCCAGGCCAGCCCGCGTCCCGCGTGCCGCCGGCGCCAGGCCGGGGTGCCGCCGGCGCCAGCCCGCGTCCCGCGCGCTGCTGGTACCAGGCCGTCTTGCCGTCTATGGGTGTGTTCGATCTTTCCCTTGTCAGTCGTTTTGCGGGAAATCTTTCGAGTTTCGGGAGGGTCTCTAGTCGTAGATCTCGAGATAATTGTTTCCAACGAGATTCTGCGAGTATCGGGATTTTGAGATGGACTTAGATCTTCAGATTTTCCGTCGTCGAGGATGAGAGCGATGTGGCTCCGAATTTTAGATATGTTAAAAGACGAATCTTTTAAAACAATCGGGAAGGCTTTACGGAAGACTCATTGTAGATCTCGGACAATCCAGACATGGATTTCAAGGGACCAGGATGCTGTCATCGCCCGAGATCGTGAGACGATCGCATTGATGGGCGCCAGGACCCTCACCGTTGGCGCCAGATGGGAGTGGACGAGCCTTCCGTGAGTTTTATCGGGCGACGACCCGTTTCTTGGATTTGATCGTCGCTTGGCTTTTCTTTCGAGGACTTTCGGGTGACGATTTCGTCATTGACCGATTTTTACCCCAACAATCATAGAGTCCCACAATCCTATTGCGAGCACGACGTTGCTTTGTTAGAGCATGATATAATTTAGTATTAAGATCCCCTGATGTATACCACATATTACGACTCTTTTGTTGCCAAAAATCTTCCTCGTCCTGATATGCTTCTTGTAACTTCTTAGATACTTCCAGTATGTTTTCCTGAGTTCTATTGTTATCAATTTGTACTTTTTCCAGTGCTTTTTGAAGCTCACTAATTCTCTCCTTTCCATATGGTTGATTATTCTTACGCCAAGTAGCAATCTCATGGCGACAATTAATAATTTTCGATAAAAAATCCCCCGAGCTCTCCGCTGTCGATTCACCCCAACCTCTCCCAATTGATTCCAGCAAACCATCCTGTCCTATCCATCTTTTATCAAACCGAAATTGTCCATGTCGCCTTGGCACTTTATTCTCAAGATAAGCTACTACTGGGCGGTGGTCAGAAGCTTCCAATCCTAAGTATTCTGTATAGGAGCATGGAAAAAGCACATGCCAATCTTCGTTTGCCAATGCTCGGTCCAACCGACATTTAGCCATTACTTTATTTCTTCTTCTTTTCCAGGACATCTGATTTCCCCGGGCCGGAAATTCCAGTAATTCCATATTCCTGGTCATATTATTAAAAGATTGAAAAGATTCTGCACTCCGTAAAGCTCCACCTTCTTTTTCATGATTACCAGTTATCTCATTCAAGTCTCCAATAATAAACCACAGGTCTGATCTTGCCAGATCATATCTGGTTAAACGTTCCCATACTTGATCCCTCAATTTTGGTACCGGTTCTCCATATACAAATGTCATAAAGACTTTTTTTCCAAATGCGACTGCTTCCACATCAATCTTCCGTTTACTTGAGTACAATATATTAACCTGGTACTCATTATTATAATATAAATCTAATCCTCCACTAGTACCAATCGGATCTACCGTAACCAAATTGTCAAAACCGAAATGATTCTGAAACCCTTGTACAAAAGCAAAATCTTGTTTTGTTTCTGACAAGAACAGAAAATCTGGTCTGTGTTTATACCATATTTCTCTGAGGTAATTTATTGTCCATTTACTTCCCATGCCTCTACAATTCCAACTTGGAACCTTCATAAAACCAAAGAATTGAAAAAGCTCATTTGAGCTGACAGGTGGGGTATAATGATACCCTGGAAAAACCAATATCGGTAATATTGATTCCTTAAATTATCCTTGAAACGAGATCTCTGTGAAAACCAAGTGAAGCATTTGGAACCACTTATCATACCACATAATTCTTCTCTAACTCCACTATACCTTGTTTGTTGATGTATTCGAACTTCCAGTCTGGTGTAAACATTCCACAAATGAAAATCTGTATGTACAACCATGACATGGCTCTTTTCATGACCATGGATTGCATCTTTATTGCTCCTTTGACATCTGTAGTTTTCCATTAAAGAAAAAATATTCCAATCATGAAAAGTAAAACTCGGGGTTCTCGTTTGACATGATGAAGCCATGATAAACCCAAGATCAGTAAAATTTGCTAAGAAAAAAATTCCTATTATATTTTGTAACCAGCATCCGTGTAAAACTTCCCAAACCCGAGGCATCACCTTCTCAACCAAACGCTTAAACCAAAAGAAAACCAGAGATTCATTTTTCTTCCTTGATAAACACTTAACAAAAGAATCAGATGAAAACAAAATAAAATTCAAAGAACGAGATATCACAATTAGTCTCAAAAATCTCCTCCCATTGCGTCTCTTCCATTCCTCAAAGAAGAGAGCACCAAAATTCAAAACACATTCAAATAAACAAGCCTCAAACCCCTTAAAGGCGCCTCTCTCCCTAACATGACCCCTCTTAATCCATTTACCATCCTGACTTAGTAGCAATATAAAAATAAATGTATCCTCACCAAATCCGAACATAGCCATTCCAACCTTAAAGAGTCTGCACCCTGTTTGTTTTTGGCTTAATGAGGCCATGGTACCAGTAGCTTTAGCTCTAGCTACAACCGGATGCAGATGATAGGAAAACATATGCTCAGTATGCCTCCATTGCCACTTAAATAACCATCAACTTGAAACTCCAGAACTATAGTAGGCCATAACCACCTTAATCCAGAAACCCAAGAACCAAAGACACCAACTTTATTCCATAAGTAAAACATAATATGAGCTCTAGGCCAATACAAAGAACTCATTCGACAACTAAACCATGAAAACCACATAATGCTCACTGAGCTTATTAGAAAAGCAGAAAAAAATAAAAAACCAGAGCCTGAAAACAACACACGAAACCTCTCTTCTTCTTCTTTTTGATCCATAAAACCTTCAAAGTTTATTAATTGGAGGTTTAGGGTTTGATGGACCCTGCTCTGCTCTCCCTGCTTAATGCCATCGCCTTGCTTGGAGTTAGTCTTGTTCGGTAGGCGTTTGCGTGGGGAAACTAGTGCTTGCACCATTCTCTTCTTTGTAGTTCCTTCAATAAGTGGGACACTTTTGAACAGCTTCTTTCTTGTTCCTCTGTTCTTCTCCACCTCTACCACATTCTCCTCCTTCTGAATCTCTACCACATTCTCCTCCTTCTCAATCTCTCCTTCCTCGCACTTCTCTTCAAGACCTGCGTCATTATGACCATTTAAAACAACCTGGTTCCCATTAGACTCTTCATCAGTGAGTTCCTGAAACTCATCTTCTACACCATTAGTCTCCATAACCTCATCAGTTTTGATGTTATCTCCATCAGTTTCCATATCATCCGCATTTCCCAAATTTTCCTGATTCAAAATGTCATCATTGACAACATCAAGACCATTTTCTATGTTATCATCCTTCAAACATACCTGACTGGTTCCTGAATCTTTAAAAGACGCCAGTATCACTTGTCCATCCCTCGGCAGAGCCACCTCACGTTTAGAATCACTAGACTCCGAAGGTTGCACTGATCTTGTAGCCACATAGGTGCGCCCTTTGCTCCTCTCCTGGTATTGGAAACAGTCCCTGGGACTACGTTCCCTGCTCACCCCTCTAAATCCTGATGGTCGGTAACGGCCTCCCTTAAAGGAGTTCCTTGAAAACTCATGTTTAGCTCTTCGGTGGCGTGAGTCTATTTCATCTCCCCTGAAGCGACTCCTGTCCGAGCTTGGCTTCCTGTTATCTCTCGCTGCAACTTTAGTATTCCATTTTATCATATTTTTGTGGATTGACTGCCAATTCCCCCATATAAACCTACAGACCCTATCTATTCCCCCCCAAACTTCTTACCTCTTGACATATCCACCTAAACATATACTTTCTCTTCATATATCCCCCCAAACTTTTAAAACCCCCTCCCTAATTAATTTCCCAATCAAAACTAGAGATAAATTAATTGCGTTTTGTAGACTGCGATTGCCCATTAAGAAAAGAACCCGACCCGGAATAGAAAAAACCCGACCCAAATTAATTAGAAAACGAAATCGGTTTGGGCTAAATTAAAATTAGGGTTTCGACTTTGTTGTTCTGAACTCGAAGAACAAACGACGAAGAACACAGAGAGAGAGAAGACGAGGAACAGAGTGAGAGAGAGAGAGACGACGAGGAACAGAGAGAGAGACGACGACGAGGAACAGAGAGAGAGACGACAACGAGGAGGAGGAACAGAGAGAGAGGCGAGGAGGAACATATAGAAAGAGAGAGAGAGACGATGACAAGGAGGAGGAACACAGAGAGAGACGAGCATAGAGAGTGAAGAAGAACTTCTCCATCGATCATGAGCAGCTCAGCCTCATCTTCTTTTCAGTTCAGGTATGGGAATTATATTGTTTGTGTTGCCATTGTATCTTGTTATTTTACCGTTTTCAAAGAGAGAACCATGTTGTTTGTGTTTGATAACAGAAAAAGATGGAGAGGCATCTTTTTAAATGGGTGGATCAAGCAGTGATAGATAGCTAGGGAAAGTGGATGCAAAACATGATGAACTTGTGAATGTTGTTAAGAATCTGCGACAAAGTATGATGGAGCTCTTTGAGTTTCATGAAACAAGACTTGAGAAGGTGGAAGAAGAATTTATGAGAATTAATATGAGTAAAGAGATGATTGAAAGCTATGACAGGATATGGTTCTTTGGAAAGGGGTCTACTAACTGAGATGATCATGTTCTTTATGTGGGTTGGTTATCTTATGTAATGAATGTCTCTTATGTTTTTAGACTTATGTAAGACTCTTATCTATGTTTTCAGTCTCGAGATTATCATGTTCTTTATGTGTTTCAGTAACTGAGATTATCATGTTCTTTATGCTTGGTTATGCTTGAGTTTAAAACATGAGTTTGACTTCTTTAGAATAGACAAGTTTAAGTTTTTTTTTTTTGGTCAAAGACAAGTTTAAGTTTAAAACATGCTGTTTGAGGTTGAAACATGAGTTTAAAATTGTAGACAAAAGTATGGGATTTGGAACTCAAGAAAAATATTGACTAGCTTTCTACAATATTGACTAGCTTTCTACACTTCCACACGATGCATGAATCATACTGGCTTAATAATCATGACTCACACGATGCACAACTCAGTGAAAACAGAATCTCACAAAATCACAAAACAAAGAACGATTGAGAGTTGAAACGTAATAAAACGTTAAAGGTTGAGCAACAAAAATCACGACAACAAAAGCCACGACAACAACACAATGAAAAAAATCGACAGCAAAAGCAATAGAAATCCACTAGTCTTGAGATTGGGTAGATTGAGTAGATTGTGTAAGTCTGATCTCTTCCATGTCTTCTTGGTCCTCTGTCTCATAACCTCTTTCTGAGTCTTTCTTCTCTGTTTCAACCATGGTGTCATCACTTCTGATTTCACCTTTTTCATCTCTGTATAAAAAAAATTCAAACTCAAAACCAGACATAAACAATTACGAAATTTAAGTTAAACAAGCTTAAAAATTCTCTATACCTAACAACAACAGCCTCTTCATCGTTCCTCAATGTCTCTCTCTCCTCTACATCTTCTTCGTTCCTCACTGTCTCTCTCTCCTCTGCATTTTCTTCTCTCGATTCTGTCTCTCTCTTTCTCTGTCATCTTCTTCGTTTCTGTCCCTCTCTCTCTCTTTCTCTGTCATCTTCTTCTGTCTCTCTCTCTCTCTCTCCTTCTCTGTTTCCCATCGTTTTTCTCTCGTTGTTTCTGTGTCGTAAAAAAATAGAGAAACCCTAAGCCCCAATTCAATTTCGGATTGATAATGTTATGAAGTCTGGGTCGGTTTTTTTTTCATGTTGGGTCGGGTTAATTTGGAATGGGCAATCACTATTTTCTAAATGCGATTTTGGTTTCATTAATCACAATTTGAGAAATTAATTAGAGAGGGGGGTTTTAAAAGTTTGGGGGATATATGAAGAGAAAGTATATGTTTGGGTGGATATGTCAAGAGGTAGGAAGTTTGGGGGGGAATAGATAGAGTCTGTAGGTTTATTGGGGGGGGGGGGGGGGGGGGGGGGGGGGGGGGGGTGAATAGTCAGCTAACCCTATTTTTGTAGTTTGTTATGTCATTTTAGATCGTGGAAAAAAATTCTGATCTTTACCCAGTTATTGCTACGGAAAAATATACTTTTGCTGATTTGTGTAAACCTTCTAATTTATAATATAATTTAATAGATGAAAACAATATTTTCCCCAACACCAAGACACCTATTTGCCACACCAATTAATCTTTTATTCATTGCACAATGAATAAATATTACGTAAATCTATATGCAATAAAATAGTAATACTTATTCCCACAGTTATATTAGACCATCCACATCCATAAGAGCCCATTAGAGACTCTTTAGATTAAATTAATAGGGAAAAAGTGGAATTGTGAACTTTAAAACCTTAGTTAGGAGAAATAACTTTTTGTTCCTCGAATGGGAGAACCCCATAGGGGTTTTTAAATTTTTTTTTTGTTTTTAATTAGAATGATAAATCTTTAAAAGCATACTTTAAAATTTTATTAGAAATGACATAAAAGCATATTAAAAATACAAATACAAATCGTAAACGAGAAAAAGCCGATTAGTTGAAATCTTGATTTGTTCCAAATTTTTGCCATATATGCTCAACCAAATCAGCTTTCAATTGTTTGTGTATTATTTTATCACGAACCCGACTCCGAGTGCTCATAATATTGCTGAGATTTGAAACTTCTGTAGAATACGTGAAATCCACTTCTGAACTTCGTTTGTCTTCGAAATCTGATATATCAATGTGAGTGTACCTATCTCGTTCGTCTTCTACGATCATATTATGTAGAATGATACATGCTCTCATTATCTTTCCAATTTTTATTTTATCCCATTGGAGAGCTGGTCTTTTGACTATGGCAAATCGAGCTTGCAAGACCCCAAAAGCACGCTCGACATCTTTACGTACAGCTTCTTGTTGTGTAGCGAATAAGGATGCTTTCGGACCTTGTGGAAGTCTAATAGATTTCACAAAAGTATCCCACTCTGGATAAATATCATCTGTGAGATAGTATGCCAAATTGTACTCGTGTCCATTGACAATGTAATTCACTCTTGGAGCTCGACCTTCTAATATATCATCAAAAACCGGTGATCGATCAAGAACATTGATATCGTTTAATGTACCTGGAGGTCCGAAAAACGCATGCCATATCCAGAGATCTTGTGAAGCTACAGCCTCTAAAACAATGGTTGGCTTTCCTGATCCACGTGTATATTGACCGTGCCATGCTGTCGGACAATTCTTCCACTCCCAATGCATACAGTCGATGCTTCCTATCATCCCGGGAAATCCGCGTATCTCTCCAATATCGAGTAGTCGTTGAAGATCTTCTGGCGTGGGTCTTCTTAGATACTCATCTCCAAATAAATTTATGATTCCTTCAACAAAATTTTCCAAGCATAGAAGCGCAGTGGTCTCACCAAGTCGGAGGTATTCGTCGACCGCATCAGCTGCGCAACCATATGCCATCATACGAATTGCTGCCGTTGCCTTTTGTAACGGAGAGTGACCGAACCTTCCAGTAGCATCTCTTCTTTGTTGAAAGTATGGGATTTCAGCGGAGAGTCGATCAAAAATACGCATGAACAAAGACTTGTTCATTCGAAAATGGCGTCGAAACATGTGAGAAGGATACATTGCATCTTCACTAAAATAATCGTTCCATAACTGCATGTGTCCTTGTTCTCGTTGTCTTTCAATGTAGACTCGTTTCTTTTTTGACCTTGATGCTTCTTGCCGGTTTTCATGATGAATGAGAAGATTTTCAAATTGTTGATCAAAAATTTGATCAAATATTTCATCAATATCCTCGAAATTATTAGAAGAAGAAGATGCCATTTAAATGTTGTTTTGTTTTGTGATTGTTGTTTTCTTTTCGGTAGAAAGAGAAGGAAATTTGTTTCTGATTGTTTTGTGATTGTTGTTTCTCTTAGAAGTAGAAAGAGAAGGAAATTTACATGAACTAGAAAATCTGAATGTTTCTCATTTGTTTCTCACAAGTTTATAAAGACGAGTAGCATTTGGTTTGGTACAACTTAAACACAAACGTGAAACATATCACAAGTTGTTACAACAAAAAGAAATAGAAACAAAACACAACAACTTTGGCTTCTTCTTCTGTTATTATCACGGGAAACATATCACGGGATACAACTTTGGCTTCTTCTTCTTGGCTTCTTCTTCTGTTAGGTCTAACACAAGCATACCATCTTGGCTTCTTCTTCTGTCACGTCCAACACAAGCAGACCATCTTGGCTTCTTCTTCTGTTACCTGCTTCATACATAATAAACAGAAACAAAAGGCATTAATAAAGATCCATACAAGGCATATTAAAATTCATAGGAAACCAATATTATACATTGAAAGGCAATATTATACATTCATATCAAGATTCATATTATAAAGACTCAAGAAACAAACTTAAGACTCAAGAAACAAACTTAAGACTCAAACTTAAGACTCAAACTAACTCAAACTTAAGACTCAAACTGAAGACTCCAACAGACACATACTCGACACAAACTCAATACACAAACTCAAGACTCAAACTAGGTTTCCAACATATCAGTTATAAGCTTATTTTTCAAAGCTATTTCGAGGTCAGTCAGTGGCTCTGTCTTGGCAATTAAACTATCTAGAATCTTCTGCTTATTAAGCTTTTCCTTCAATGCAAAATCTTTCTGTTTAATCTCCCAGATACTCTGAAACTCCCTCCCTTCTTCTTCCAGAGTCGCTGGCTTAGTCACAGCCTTTTTTCCTCTGCCCTTTGCTGCTTTAACACCTTCTGGACGAGCCTGAGCTTCAGCCTCTCCTGCAACAGAGTTTGATGACTGAGCCGTTTGGTCATCTAACTTCCTTCTTTTTGACTGAAGTTTATCTTTAGTTAAAGAGGCGCCACACCACTTCTGATCATGGCGAAGCTCCAACCATGCATGTTCCATGGTGAACTTCACCTTGTAATCATTGGTGTAAATCTTGTGAGCCATGATCAGAACATCATCCTCGTTCTGTCCACTCGATCTCTGCTTGGTTGCTGCATCATAACAGCCAAAAATTTACACACCCCCTCGTTAATCTTCCCCCACCTCTGTTTACAGTGCATTGGCTCTCTCTTTGGAGCACCAGCCAGCTTGGGACTCGCAGCAAAATAATTTGCTATGCGTTTCCAAAATGCTATTGCTTTCTGCTGATTCCCAACCACTGGATCTTTGGAGGTGTTTAACCATGCACTTATGAGCACACCATCCTCTGTTGGAGACCATTTGCGTCTTTGGCTACGGTCAGTCACAGTCTCCACGTCTTCATTGCCTTCTTCAGTCCATTGAGAACCAAAGACAGAGGCATCCGAGGCAGAGAAAGAGAGACCAGGGATTTGATCAGACGCAAAGGAGAAAGAGGGGTTTGGTTGTTGGCTATTTAGAAGGTTTTGCCAGCCACAAGCTGGGACAGATGGATCCATAGCGAAGAAGAAGAAGGAGATACGCAGAAGGAGGAGATAAGAAGAAGAAGTAATTAACTTGTTGAAACAAGTTAGACAGTTTTTATAAGGGCATTAACTTGTTCAAACAAGTTAGATATATTTTAGAAGAGAATTAAAGTCCCTTTAATTCCACAACCACCAAACGTTAATCACTTCAACCAATTCTATAATTAAACACGCAACTATCTAATACCAGTATTCAATCAAGGGACTTCAATTCAACCTAATAAAAATTAAACATCTTCTTTAAAGAAAAGTGTACCTCTTTGCTTTGATGATGCTGAGAGACCCGCGTGGGTTCTGTAATCAATGCAACATCTCCTCAGCAACTCCCAACTCCCAACTCCCAACATCTCCTCAGCAACATCTCCTCAACCAACAAAGAAATAACAAACACTTTGAATCATGAATCATGAATCCGATTGAACAAAGAAAAAAAGAAACCAAACTTTGAATCATGAAACCACAGAGTTCATGTGCTAATCCGAAGAAACAAAGAAACAAAGAAACAAATAAACAAAGAGCAAGTTATAAGTTTGAACAAAGAAACAATCCGATTGAACAAAGAAACCACATAGCATTCAAGTTTGAATCATCAATCTCATCTCGACAAAACATTCATCAATTTCATCTCGACAGAGAAAAAACAGAGCAAAATGTTATAAAACATTCATCAATCTCATCTCGACAAAGAAAGAACAGAGCATTCAAGTTTGAACAAAGAAAGAACAGATCATGCATGTGATAAAACGTTCATCAATCTCATCCCAACAAACCATTAAAATACGACAGAGCATGCATGTGATAAAACGTTCATCAATCTAAGCTTACACTGATGAGAGACGATGGCGAGAAGGTCCGTGAAAAGGGGAGGACCGAGCGACACAGAGACGGTGGCGAGAGAAGATGAGTTGACGACGGTGAGAGAGAAGACCAAGCGAGACAGAGACGGTGGAGAGAGGGATCGAGTTGACGACGGCGAGAGAGAAGGCCGACCGAGACAGAGACGATGGCGAGAAGATCGCCTACAGAGAAGACGGAGCGTCCGAGGGAGATGATTCTGTCGTCTTTCGTCGAAACCCCCACGAAAGAGAGAGAACAAAGAAGGGCTGTCCAATAGGCATTCGCCACGTCACCGTCTCTTACTGATTCCAGAAAGCCCAAATTAAGAGTCGCCTCCTTTATTTTCTGGGCTTTTTGATTTTTTTTTTTCATTTGGGCTAGGAACCCACACAAGAGGCGATGGATGGAGGTGGTCTTACATTCCAGTGGGCTGGCCGGCCTCTCACCCATAACATCTATAATATAGTAGTTGAACGGAGATTCACCAGAACTTAACACATCAGCATTCTTCTGTCTAACAGCTTACCTTAAAAAAAATTATTCCAACATCGACAAGTCAACTAGTTGCAGTGGTGTAATTCTTCCGATGCGTCTTCTCCTCTTTAATTAGGTCACCAATGAATTTATTTTCACCATAATAACGATAAATTACCAAAAACTTCTAATCAAGTTAAGACTTCAGACCTTTTGACTTCTTCTTTTCTTTTTATCGTGAGTTTTTTTTTTTTATATTCTCGATTCATCTACAATTTTTTTCTGTGAGAAACATTGTCCTGAGACAATGACATCAACAAATAGAATATCCATGACTTCCTCTACTTTGGCGGTATCTTCTTGGGCATGGGAAACTCACTCGTCTACCATGGGTGAATCTAGGTGATTTAGGGAGGGGGCAGCTGCCTCCACTGAATTTTGAAAATGTTAAATATATAACCATACTAAAAATGATAATGCTGACTATAGTGGTTATTGCCCCCACTAAATAAAAGTATTTTCTCCAATTGGTTTATGTTTTCTGTCACGTTTTTGCTTTTAATTCTAAAGTTATTTAGTTTCCAGCATAAGTTTTAAACTATTTTCTAATTTATCTCTCCCATAAATGCACAATCTAACTACCATTACTTTTAGGATTTCAACATACAATTTATGAATCTATGATATACTCCCTCCGTTTCATTTTAATTGTCGTTCTAGGTTGATGCACACAGATTAAAAAAACATATGATTTTGTATATTTCCAAAATAAAAATACAATTACCTATACACATAACTTCAACCAACAGAAAAATAAAATGGAGAATCTTATTAATAAATTTTGCATTGAAACTCTAAAACGACACTTATTTTGAAACAAAACTTTTTCCCTACAAAGACAATTAAATCGAAACGGAGGGAGTATTTTTTAATATCTTCTTTTCTAGCATCATTTTTGTTTAATTATTATTCAATAACTATTTCTTAGAATGTATATTTACTTTTAAGGATATAAAAGAGTAATTACATATAATACAAGGGAAAATCATTTTAAACTAACTTCTATATATTCATAAACAATATTTGATATAATAATTCTTATTTTAAATAGTGTATGATTTTTTTATAAATAATTTTAATAAATAATATTTTTTAAAAATATAATAAATAATTTAATGAATAATATTTTTAGAATATATAAATTTATGTCCCCACAAAACTTTTTTTCTAGATTCGCCACTGTCGTCTACATCTATACAGTCGTCGACTTAAAGTTAAGTAAGCTAAGATCCATCAGTTCCGGTTTCTTCTTGTTTTGGATCGGATCGTATTGATTGCATAAGATTTTGGGTTTCTTTGACTTTTAATGTTTATATTTGGAATTGTTTGTCAGTGCAAAGATGACACCACAATAAGATAATGCAAAAGGTAAAACAAGAGACAAAATAGATACAAGCAAACACCATTTTTAATAGAAATTGCCTTAAACACTCTATTACAAGACTTGTTTAATTTGCTTTACACAGCTTGTTAACACCCTAACAGCTGTTACTAAAAGATTTCTAATCTATCCAAACTTGTCTCTCCATCGTCAGTACCTCAGCAACTACTTCGGCACGACCCAAGAACACCCTAAGGGATTTTCACCCTTTCTCTATAATAATAGCTCCCAGTGTCTTATTGGAAACCCACGACTCCATAACTCTTTTATAGTGATTTCAATTTCCTGAAATCCTAGTCTCCAAGGCAACATGGATATATGGACAACTTCCATATTAATAAGTACATTTTCCTTTTCTTGGAATTGTACTTATTCCTCAAGGCATAAACTTGCTTCTGAAGTTTATCACTTACTTTTTCTCCATGATATAAACTTCCTCCTCAAGTTTATCCCACACTAGCTCAACATTTCGCATCCACATGGTCTCCACCGCTCCGCATGCCTCATGGTTCACTCTCTGACACACACTGCATTAGCAACTACTTCAACGACTACGTCAAGACATAAACCTTTAGTTTATCCTTCTCAATCTCAGCATATCCTGTATCCACATGGTAACCCACCACTCCGCATGCCTTATGTAGTAACGACAAATGCATCCAGCATCAGTGACTTCATCGCCTAGTTAGTCACGGAAGACCATTGACATCTACAAGCTCCACTTCCATCTTCAATCTTCCCCTTTTAGCTTTGTGTGCCAGTCAAGCACAATACCCTTATGGTTCAACAACCACGTTTCCTCACCTGGAAACTTCCATACTCGATATGCCCTTCTCCCCCACGAGACTTGCACTATCTTCATCTTTATACATAGATATGCCTTTCTCCCCCACGAGATATGCACCATCTACATCAGGACGTCCATCACCATGCTCTTCTCTCCCATGAGATATGCACTTCTTGGACCAGAATGTCACTACTTCTCCCCCTGCTTGATTGCATTCTAAGCTAAAACACATATTCTTAGATGTCAATACAAACATCACAGACCGCACCCGTCTGCTTCTTCATGAGTACTGCATCAGACTCTGACGCATCCGTCGAGCTACCTCTCGAACTACCTCTCGAACCACTCCTTGTATTGGCTCCTTAGGCTTAGGCTTCTTCCCCTCTGATGTAACTATGGTAGGCTCCTCCCACCCAGTCTTCACAGCTATCCATGCATCCTCATTGATTCCTCGAACCAACAGCTTCATGTGCGCCTTCCAATGACCATACCACCGGCCATCCAACATGATTGTCTTCTGCATAGAACAATCGTGTTCATCTCCACCTCCAGGATCACACCAGTGACTTAGATGACCCACTCTGATACCAATTGTTAGTGCAAAGATGACACCACAATAAGGTAATGCAGAAGGTAAAGCAAGAGACAAAATAGATACAAGCAAACACCAATGCTTATATTAGAAATCGCCTTAAAAAATATATTACAAGACTTGCTTAATCATCTTTACACAGCCTGTTAACACCCTAACAGCTGCTACTGAAAGATTCATAATCTACCCAAACTTGTCTCTCTATCGTCAGTACCTCAGCAACTGCTTTGGCACGACCAAGAACACCCTAAGAGATTTTCACCCTTCCTCTATAATAATAGCTCCCAGTGTCTTATTGGATTACCCACGACTCCATAACTTTCACCCTTCTGCGTTATGTGTGGAAAATGTCTAAACTCTATGTTTGCTTATGATGATTAACTTAAGAAGATTTTCTTCTACTGGATTACAAACGAATTGTAATATTCTATATCTGTATAATTTCTGAATTAAATGAGAAGTTTGTAGTTGTTTGAAGAAGTAATTTATAGTGAACAATTCTGACATTACTAAAGTTATTTCATGGACGGAGGAATGATGGCAGTTGCAAGAGGCGGAGGCGGGGCTGAACCATTAGTACCAGACAATTGGATCTGCTTCAAGCTGGGGCTAACAGCCTCAGAAGACGTAGCAAAGCTGTTGTTCTCAGCAGATGACTTCGACGACGCCTAATCTGCTAAAGATTGCTGTTACTCGGAGACAGCTTGCTTGCCGGCGAGCGCTTCTTTTTTTGTTTCCTCTTGGCCATCGAGGCGGGCGCTGAGAGCGGAGTCGGTAAAGGGAGAAGGATGTATATCTCAGTTTTGGGAGAGAAGTGTACGTAAGAGAGAAAAATTTAACGTCAAGCATGTGTTGTTGTTTGTTGGTTTTTTGCTTAGAACATGCATATTTTATGTTGGGGTCAAAATCGGCCACGACGGAATCAATGCCTGAAAGCCCCGGAAAATATTTCTCGGAACAAAAAGTCTCGTATAAATCGAAAAGAGGTTATACGACAAGTTCTCGAAATAGAATATCCAATCTCTCCGACAAACAACTCTCGGGAAACAAACGGCAAAACGAAAGGAGGTCGGAGCTTGGTCTTACCAAGTCAACGCTCAGTCTTCCCAGCTCACCCTAGGACAAGCTCACCTTTGTTCTCCTTTGAGTCTAGATCAAAATGGCTTTCGTTTCGTCTCAATCGGAGTTTCCGTTGAGATTTTATGAAGAGAACAAAGTCACTGTCCCGGCCACCTCGTGGGTGTACTCGCCCGGCGAGCTCAACCATCACGCGTGTCAGCTCGCCAGCGAGCTCAACCACGGCGTGGGCATACTAGCCCGGCGAGCTGAACCACGACGTGGGCGTACTAGCCCGGCGAGCTGAACCATCACGCGGGTCAGCTCGCCGGCGAGCTGATCCATCACGCGGGTCAGCTCGCCGGTGAGCTGGACCATCACGCGGGTCAGCTCGCCCGGCGAACTGAACCATCACGCGGGTCAGTTCGCCCGGCGAGCTGAACCATCACGCGGGTCAGCTCGCCGGCGAGCTGAACCATCACGCGGGTCAGCTCGCCGGCGAGCTCAACCTTCACGCGAGTCGGTTCGCCCGGCGAGCTCGACCTGATCCCGGCCTGTCCAACTTACTTCGACTCCCATACCTCCCGTATAGCTGTGATATCCGACCTTCGAGACCACATACTTCTCGTTTCGTTTCGATTAAAGTTATTCTCGAAGTTTTACGACTAAAACCGAGAAAATCGTATAAATGCCCAAAGGCCTAAAAACGGTCCGCAAGGATCCAAACTTGTCTAGAGGCCTACCTACGATCTCAGAGGGGATCCAAGCCCATAGGAATTATGACGGTTTATCCTAACTCTCGGAAGTAGGATAAATGTTAAGTTTCCGAAGATAAATGTTAAGATTCGAGGATAATTACGAAGATCGACGGAAAATGGAATATTTCCAAAAAGAGATAAACTTGGGACAAAAGGCAAATGAATAAACAGGCCACCGATCTAAAGCAACTATATATGGATCCGAGAATTTAGACTTAGAGAACTCCTGTTAGCTTAGAGAACTTAGAATTTAGGCGGTTTGACTAGCAAGGCAGGACCTAGAACGTCCGGCCGCCTCTTGTTCTATTTTTATCTTGTTCGCTGATCTTTGTTCCTCTCAGAAGGATCTAACAATTCTTTTACTCTAGAGCTCGGCACTTAGAAACCCTAGGCATTATTCTCGACATGCCTGATTCTATAACCCACACTCATACTAGACGAACTCGCCCAGGCGGTTCGATCTCTTGTTCTATTCTTTCTAACTGAACTACGTCCGACTTGATCCTCGAAAGGGGTACGTAGGCAGCCTTTTTTAAGGTCCAGTCCCAAATCTTAACAAAACCTTTTCCGGACTTATTTGGTCACTTGTCGTTGGCTCTCGCAGAGAATCCGGACCTCATGGAAAGTAGGGTTTTCGTTTCTTTCCTCCATTATTATTCATTAAATAGACTATGTGAATTTCGGTTCCCACAGTTTGGCGCTAGAAGGAGGGGTGGGACGGATTACTCCTACTCATAAGGCCGCAAAACGCTTGATCGAAGCGATGTCCGGAAATATGAAAGAAAAACTCGCAGTTTGCATCGACGCTGGTAAAACAACTCCAGCAGCGACTGCTCATATGGCCAACGCTTACGCAAACGCCGCAGTGCTTTAGCAAATCGAAAACCTAATCGCGGCTTTTCGCCATAGGAAGAGCACGAAAACGAGCTCGCAATTTCTCTGTCTAAACAGAAAGGGCAACAATAAAATCTATCAAAGCCCGAAAATTCGTCTTGTTACCAAGTTAGAGAAATCTTAACGAGCAAGAGTTCTACCAAAAATTTTTTTTTCAAGAACCTCTCGGAAAAATAAAACTTATTCTCCTCGAAACCTCGGAGAAACCCTAGAATACTCTTGAAAAAGGAGTACGACAAATCGGAAAAATAAACGACGAAACGGAAAAAGCTTACCAATACTTCCCAACCGTCTGAATCACCCCGAGGAAGCACTAAGCTCCGACAGTCTCAACCAGCTTACCATACGACAAGGTCGGTCCTTCTCAACCAACTTTAACAAAAAAAAAGTTGATTTCTATAAAATCACTCAAAACCTAAGACGGTTAAAGAAGACTAAACAAAGCCAAAACGAGAGGTCGTATCCCTCACTGCTAAGACATCTTCCGAAACCTAGAATTTCATAACGCTGCGCGAACTCTCGATTTTTCCACTAAGCTTACTTAGGAGAAACTACTAAAAACTCCTTCGGATCAATCCTACGGAAACGAGAAAATTTCTGATGAAGTTTAGTCACAAAAATTACAGCTCACCGCAGCGAGAGTTTCTGATATTAAAATTCGATAACATTTTACGGAACACCTTTCGTAAAATAATACTCGACAGTATTTCACGAGACAGCTTTTGTCCAATTAAACTCGACAACATTTTACGAAACAGCTTCCGTAAAATTAACTCGACAACAGTTTGCAGAATAACTCTCGTAAAATAAAAGCTCGACAACATTTTAAGAAACAACTTCCGTAAGATCGAACTCGACAATATTTTTTGAAACATCATTCGAAAATTTAAACAAGATCATATGAAACAATAGGGTCTGGGACATGAACAGTTCACTCATAACTTGACGAACTAAACCCAAATCACATCTTGTCCATTGCTTCCTCTTTCCTAAACGCCCCTCTTGGCCTGCTTCTCCATCTTTTGTTTCAACGATTTCGTAAAATTCATTCGGAAAAACCGGAAGTACGAAGAAACGAGGACATGAACTTGGACGTTGATGTCTCTTCCTCATTCCGATATTGTCGTCAGAATTTCGTCGAAAACCAATTCGTATAAAACTCAGTATCAGGATTTTCGAAGTCCCTTGACATTGAATCGAAAGTGGACATTCTGAAACGCCTAACAAACTCCCGATAAATTACTAACTCGTCAGAAGACAAGAGGAGACGAGGAAGGAAGAAGAGGCAATCCCGAATAATCGATGAGACTAAGGTATGTCCGACTCAGAAAGTTTTATCAGGTTTTAATTCTTCGTAGGAAAGGAATGAAAACGTCTTGAAAACTGCCATAAAATTTAGGGAACCTAGAACCTAGGTGGATAGTCTAGAAAGCTAAGTCTTAGGCAATTTTTCCAGTATTGTTCTATTGTTCCTTGACTGTCCAGGCAGAACATGCAAACCGATCTAATCTCTCGAAAAACCGAGAAACGATCGCAACACATCTTAAGCAATTTTCATGCAAACAAAGGAGTATACGAACCATTCATCGTATAACTGAAACCTAAAGTGGAAAATCGTTTTTAACAGCCATCAGCCGTAACTCGAAAAACTCCGCTATGCTTGGCCTGTCAATCTCGACGAATGCTATTCGGCCCTCAGCCAACTATGCCTTTCCATAAAGCCCGAGCCTGAATTCAGCATCCCCTTAAAAGACAATCGTAAACTAACATGACCTTAATGTTAACACGAAAGGGTCATGGTCTAATCCTTTACCAACAACTTCCTTGGCTATACGGCTGAACACAACCTTCGTGCCACGCCCAAATAATTGAGCGACCACTGCTCCAGTTGCTTAACGGCTAAAACGACAATCCACGATTTGTCATAGAACGCCAAGTGACTATTACACAAGCAGTTTGTCGTATAATCCATAATCAGAAATCATACGATAAATTCTTCATAACAAAACTCAGTCCTAACAACCATATGGTTAACGGAATATTTAAACTTATCATCAATCGATTAAGTTCTATACGCCCCGTAAACACGGAATGAAAAGAAACACTCGTGACAAAGCTCCAAGAGTTATACGAGTCATCCTTAAAAATATACAAAACAAATCCCGAAAGGCCAACACTTCATGAAGCACAGTGAAGGTAGACACTTCTCCCTGGGTCAAATTTACGCGACCCCTCGGTCCTAATTCCTCGATCAAGAATCAAATAAAAAATTTCTGCATCCAAACTGAAACAACAGTTTCTGGCTGCGAACTTTCACAAAACATCTCCAAGCCCGCGACATTTCAACCACGAAATGCAGTACAAGGAAAATTCAACCTTCAGCACTGCGAGACGTCGCTAATGCTCGAAGGACATTCTTTTCCTCAAAACATTCCAGACAAAATTCTCGTCTCAGGAACTCAAAACATACAAACACACCTCTAAACGGTAACATGCCTCTAAAATGGTATCATTTCGTTGTTGCTGATCACAACAAACGAACTCTAACATCCTAAACAGACATTAGCCGCCCTCGAAAGGATAGGCTCTCTTAAATCCGACAAGGATAACACAGCGCGCTGTACAAGAAATCCGAAATTTTGGTTAGCACCTCCAAACGGTCTTTGGAAGTAGCTCAATTTGTGCCAAGACAAGTCATATAAGCTGATAAAAATTCGCGGACTTTAAATCGGTATGAATCAGGTTAAAATTGCAAACAGGCAAAACGAAAGCCGACTTGTCATCGCAAAGCCTTAGTCCGAGAGTAAACCTAGGTCTTGCCCTAAACCCAGCCATGCTGGATCTTGACATCTCAAAGGCATAATATCAACACCCCGATACGAGATCCCAAAATTTGTCTCTTCATTTATATTTGTACGTTTATGAGTCTCCGCAAACCAAAAGACTTCGGGAATTCTCATCTTACACAACGACAGGTATGGTGATCATCTGAGAGACAGGAATGAGACGACAACTCACACCCTGTCCCTCTAACTTCGAAAAACGGAAGTTCCCTCGATTTATAAAAACCACGATTTTATAAATTTGAGCAAAATATTTTAAAAGCCATAAAAAGGGCAGGGATTCGAAGCCGTCAACAGCCAGTCCCGAAAGATACATCATGGCCTCACAACGGCCAGAACAAAACAAAATACCATCGACAACAACATGCTCGAAAGTCTCTGCACGACACATAACCAGACCATATAAGTCTCGCTGGAAAACAGATCACAACGGTCTTAAACTCCAAAACGAACTACGAAAGGCTTGATCCTTTCGACAAGGGTACGTAGGCAGCCTTCGAAAGGCGCAGCCCCAATCTTACCACTTTTAACGAAGCGTTTCAACCATTAATTCCGCCTACTTTACCTAACATGTCTTACCGCCCGCAAGAACATCGCGAAAGTTCTTACGAGCTGGGGGGCTAACTGTTGGGGTCAAAATTGGTCACGACAGAATTAATGCCTGAAAGTCCCCGGAAAGTATTTCTCGGAACAAAAAGTCTCGCATAAATCGAAAAGAGGTTATACGACAAGTTCTCGAAATAGAATATCCAATCTCTCCGACAAACAACTCTCGGGAAACAAACGGCAAAAAGAAAGGAGGTCGGAGCTTGGTCTTACCAGGTCAACTCGCCATAGGGCGAGCTCAGTCTTCCTAGCTCACCCTAGGAAAAGCTCACCTTTGTTCTCCTTTGAGCCTAGATCAAATGGCTTTCGTTTCGTCTCAATCGGAGTTTCCGTTGAGATTTTACAAAGAGAACAAAGTCACTTTCCCGGCCACCTTGTGGGTGTACTCGCCCGGCGAGCTTAACCATCACGCGGGTCAGCTCGCCGGCGAGCTCAACCACGGCGTGGGCGTACTAGCCCGGCGAGCTGAACTACGACATGGGCGTACTAGCCCGGCGAGCTGAACCATCACGCGAGTCAGCTCGCCCGGCGAGCTGAACCATCACGCGGGTCAGCTCGCCGGCGAGTTGAACCATCACGCGGGTCAGCTCGCCCGGCGAGCTGAACCATCATGCAGGTCAGCTCGCCGGCGAGCTGAACCATCATGCGGGTCAGCTCGACGGCGAGCTGGACCATCACGCGGGTCAGCTCGCCCGGCGAGTTGAACCATCACTTGGGTCAGCTCGCCGGCGAGCTGAACCATCATGCGGGTCAGCTCGCCGGCGAGCTGAACCATCACGCGGGTCAGCTCGCCCGGCGAGCTGAACCATCACGCGGGTCAGCTCGCCGGCGAGCTCAACCATCACGCGAGTCGGCTCGTCCGGCGAGCTCGACCTGATCCCGGCCTGTCCAACTTACTTCGACTCCCGTACCTCCCGTATATCTGTGATATCCGACCTTCAAGACCACATACTTCTCGTTTCGTTTCGATTAATGTTATTCTCGAAGTTTTACGACTAAAACCGAGAAAATCGTATAAACGCCCAAAGGCCTAAAAACGGTCCGCAAGGATCCAAACTTGTCTACAGGCCTACCTATGATCTCAGAGGGGATCCAAGCCCATAGGAATTATGACGGTTTATCCTAACTCCCGGAAGTAGGATAAATGTTAAGTTTCCGAAGATAAATGTCAAGATTCGAGGATAATTACGAAGATCGACGGAAAATGGAATATTCCCAGAAAGAGATAAACTTGGGCCCAAAGGCAAAGGAATAAACATACCACTGACCTAAAGCAACTATATAAGGAGAGCTGGAGAAGGAGAAAAAGGGATCCGAGAATTTAGACTTAGAGAACTCCTGTTAGCTTAGAGAACTTAGAATCTAGGCGGTTTGACTAGCAAGGCAGGACCTAGAACGTCCGGCTGCCTCTTGTTCTATTTTTATCTTGTTCGCAGATCTTTGTTCCCTTCGGAAGGATCTAACAATTCTTTTACTCTAGAGCTCGGCACTTAGAAACCCTAGACATTATTCTAGACATGCCTGATTCTATAACCCACGCTCATACTAGACGAACTCGTCCATGCGGTTCGATCTCTTGTTCAATTCTTTCTAACTGAACTACGTCCGACTTGATCCTCGAAAGGGGTACGTAGGCAGCCTTTCTTAAGGTCCAGTCCCAAATCTTAACAAAACCTTTTCCGCATTTATTTGGTCACTTGTCGTTGGCTCTCGCAGAGAATCCGGACCTCAAGAAAAGTAGGGTTTTCGTTGTTTTCCTCCGTTATTATTCATTAAAATCGACGGTGTGAATTTCGGTTCCCACATTTTATCTTAGATGAAAAATCAAATTTAAGAAGCAAGGATATGTAGTAATGGGGGTGGGTGAAAAAAAAACCTATAAGTTTGTTATAAAATTGGTAGAGCTGATTGAATCTGAGTTTGAGCTGTTTGAATACGAAAGAGAGAAGCTAAATTTAGTTTCCAAAGGTTTGAATTTGCACTAAGCTCAATTTATAAACACTCTTTGTTGTGACACTGAGATTATTTGAGAGTAACATGAGACTTGAAGCTGAGTAATTTGTTGTCAAATGGAGAGACTTTTAATTAAAAACTTCGATGTGGTTGTACAGTACAAGGATAATATTAAGCCTATGATACTTTTTTAATCAAAAGCCTTTGATATTTTTAACTTTTAGAAATTCTTGATAGAAAATAAGTTAAGAAATTTATAAATCTGGATTATTTCATAAAATTATGAATCAAAATATAATAGTAACTAGATGTTTTTCTGTACCATGTGCATGTACTAATTTTTTAATTTAAATTATATATATATATATTTTTTTTTTTATTAATTTGGTAGATTTATTATTTTTACCAATATTTTAATATAAATTTGATTTGATTAAACATCAATAAATTTAAAATGATATTTTTTAATTTTAAATTGCATTTAAGCATATATGTATATATTAAAAATTATAATCTTAGATAGATTTTTATTTATTTATTTTGGTTAAATATATTAAATTAAATTGCATAAAATTAACTAAATAATGATATAAAAATTGTATAATTATAAAAAATTTAAACTAAACAGTATTTATAAAATTTGTAGATATATAAAAGAAACTAATGATTTTACGATTAAAATTTATATTTTAAAAAATTAGAAATATTTAAATTTTAGTAATAAAAATTTCATAATTATAAAAATAGAATAAATAATTTTCAAAATTTTTAATGCCATATTAAAATATATTTATTTTAAAGATTATGTATGAGTTATTATTATTGGTCAAATATATAGGTTATTACTATATTATAAAAAGTTTTCCAAAAATATAAGACAACATTAAATATAATCTATGAGTTATTACCATATTCTAAAATGTTTACCAAAAATAGAAATCAATAATTAATATAATTGTTCATGTCTTATTTAGTTATAATTTAGTTATAAGACATGTCATCAATTTTAGTAGTCATGTCACATTTATTTTATAAAAGTGATTTTAGAGAAAATATGTTGCAAATCACTTCTCAAATAATATCTAGAAGATCTAATGAAACTCATTTAATATTTTTTACCAGTGTATGACATATTTAAACTCAAATAAGTCAAATATAACACATAATAAAGTATATATATACAAAATAAAGACACTAAACCATAAAGTTTTTATTTTAAATGATACACATATGAACACGAAAACGAAAGAAAATCCGTGCGTATGCATGGGGCATCATCTAGTTCTTATCAATGATTATGAACCCATATTGCAAAATAATTGATGTTTTAGTTGAAATTATAAAAATTAAGACATATACTTCTACCTAATTAATCACATAATTTTCAATAAAATTAAAATTAATATAAAAATATTAAAATACTGTGTGTTTTAAAATATTTAAAACTTTTCAAAACGTTATCTATTTTGAAACGGAAATAATATTATTTTAATAATCTTACCCCTAATATTACAATTAAATAATTTATTGTCCAATGGTTCTAATATTCTTTCCTACTCATGATATTATTCCAATTATTTATTCGACTATTGTCCTGATTGGCAAAGCAGATGAGAAAGCAGTAGCAGTATGCTAGAAAAGCAGTATACTGCAGAAGCTGTATGCTTTTGCTAAACTGTTTAATAGATTGATTGGTAGAGCAGTATGAACATGATATTCAAAATTATTATTAAAATTAGTATATAATATATAATATATAATATATATATTTATTTATAATGAATATATTTCTAATATATATATATATATTTTATTTTATATATTAATATATATATTATATTAATATATAAAAGATATATAATTATTTTATTTTATTTACTAATTTTAAAAATATGTTTATATCAAAAATGTTATTTAAAAAAAATAAATTTTACAATTAAAATATCTATTTTAAAAATAATATTTCACATTTAAAATATAATTTAATTTATATGATTAATTTAATTATATTATATTTTAAATATAATATAAGTTATATAATTAATTTAAAATATAATTCATATAATTATTTTATATAATTTATATATTCAATTTATCTAATTTATATAATTTAATTTAAATAATTAATTTAAAATATAATTTATATAATTAATTTAATTAAATATAATTAAATTATATTTTAAATGTGAAATAATATTTTTTTTAAAAATATTTCTATGGTAAATTTATTTTAGAAATCAAAATTTCATTTTCTGGATATAAAAATAATTTTATGATATTATTAAATCAAATAAATGAACTAATTATATATTATTCTTAAATTTATAAATTATAAATTCAAATGCTCTTCCAAAAGCTTCATATGAGAGCATTTGCCAGAGAGCATTTGCATTTAGTAAATGCTTTTCTAAATGCTTTTCTAACAAATGTTGATTGGATAATGTAGAGCATAATGCTAATGCTAATGCTATACCAATCAAGGCCTATATCTATCTCCGTGCATTGACCGCCTCATCTCTATATCACCAGCCAATCAAAATTTAACTGTCATTTATAACAAATGAACGCCTGTCAACTTAACACAGCCCAAATGATTTGCTTTTTGTCCAAGCAAATGTTTAGTTAGGAGAAGAGGAAATCTCAGGAACCGCCGACTTAAAAGCTTCGCCGAAGATAGCTATATAAATGAATCGAAACAGTTTCTTCTCCCTTATCGCCGGCTTAGGGTTTTCCTCTCTATAACCACATATCATCTTAATCTTCCTCCGTGATTTCTGGTTTAGCTTTTGCAGAGAAAACCCTTGCCTCAGCGATCGATCTGAAGAATTTCGTTATTCAATAAGCTGTTTCTGGTAGATCGGCTTGAATTCGTATGATTCCGAATCGATTCGAGTCGTCTGGGTTGAATTGATGTGAGCTTTCTCCACGATCTGTGTTTTCAAGTCTCTTAATTTGCTAAATTATCAACGAAATAAATCTGAATTGTTTCTGATTCAAATGGATGAGATTAAAATTGACTTATTTTTAAATAGCTTGATTTTTGTTTGGTTTGTATTGCAGAAACTTTCTTGCCAACGGCTGTAGAAAACATACTAAGACGGTGCCGTTTCTTGTCTGATTGTGTCTTTCTATTACAAAGAAGATGAAAACACTTGTATCTACCTGTGAGGCGATAACTGTTACCGTTGGGTGAGTTTCAACCTCATGGCTGGGTTATCGTTGTTTGATTAGTGATTCAGTTCGCAGCTTTGCTTGTTTACATACACTATTATGTCTTTCTTCTTTTACTTATATATCTTTTTGTTCATTTCTGTGTAAAATGTGAGTGAGTTTTTCTTTACTTATAACATGTTCCATTTCTTTTCTGCAGTGTTTGTTAATGCTGTCGGCAAGGCCACTATCTTTAGGACTAACAAGGCGTTAGAGTTACAGCTGACTTTTTCTTTCAAGGTTATAGGTTTAGCGTTGTTAATATCTAGAAATGGAACCCAGGATCCTCAAGGTATTGGGTAGTAGGTGTGAAGATGGTTTCAGTAACAAGAGGAAGCGTGCTGCATATGTTACTGGAGTATCTTGCGGAAAGCTGCAAGATGAGCTCCCACCAAACCCGCAGAGCCAAGTTCCTGACAAAAGAAGGAAGTTGGAAGGTGAAGACAAGGTTAGCGCTTATGAGACTCGCTCTGGGAAGTCGCTGGTCAGATACTACTCTTATTTTAAGAAGTCGGGGATTGCAAAGCGTGTTATGATCTACGAGGAGGGCGAGTGGGACGATTTGCCTCATCATATTATCTCTGCCATCCGAAATGAGTTAGATGAAAAGAGGGCAGCAATTGAGTTTGAGTGGTGTGGTCATCATTTTCTTTTGGATTTCTTGCATATGAATAGGCTAGATTTGGAAACAGGGGCAAAAACTCCACTTGCATGGATTGACATCGGAGGCAAATGTTTTTTCCCTCAAATTTACGAGAGTGCTGAAAGAAACGATTGCTGCGTGGAAAATTCTCAACAGTTTGCTCCGCATGAGATCAAGCTGCACCTTGAGATTGATGTTAATGGTGTGGAGTCACCGAGGTTGAATCTGGAGGAGGACAGTGATGAGTCTGGTGAAAATATGGATGATGTTCCAGCAGAAGATAGCTGCAGCCGCAAGATTGAAGCTGCTGTCTCGAACTGGAATGAGACGGATGCTATAGCAGTATCGCCTGCCGGAGCCGAGGGACTTGATAAAGATGGCGTAAAGAAAATGTTTGCTACAGGTACAGTATCTCTAGGGCATGTAGCCGTGCTGGATGTGGGGCGTTTTTCCAGTGAGATTGCTGAAGCTCGTCTTGCGCTTTTCAAAAAGCTGGCTGAGATCACTAAGAAACATCGAGGAGATGCAAACGTTAGATACGCATGGCTTCCTGCAAAGAGAGAAGTTGTATCTTCTGTTATGATGCGGGGACTCGGAGGAGCATTGATTAGGAAGTCCATCTACGGTGTTGGATTACATTTAACTGCTGCTGACTGCCCTTACTTCAGGTTTTCCATTACTCTGGCACTGATTCTGCATTATATTAATTTCTATTGTTTAAGAGCTTCAAATCTCTTGTTTCAGTGCTAGGTACTGTGATATTGACGAAAATGGAGTACGGTACATGGTTTTATGCCGTGTAATAATGGGAAACATGGAGCTTCTTCGTGGTGATAAAGCACAGTTTTTCTCTGGTGGAGAAAAATATGACAATGGAGTTGATGATGTCGAGAATCCGAAGAACTACATTGTCTGGAACATGAATATGAACACTCATATATTCCCGGAATACGTTGTTAGGTTCAAGCTGTCTGATCCCCCCAATGCTGAAGGTGATTAATTTCTTCTATTTTCATGCATCGTATATGTGTTTTCACTAATTAAAATCATAACTGATGACGAATTGAAAGGGAGAGACCTGGCTGAAGCTCAGGTCTCAACTAGTAAGTTTAGAAAGAAAAAGGATCCATTGTGTGATAGAACCTAATGACATCCGGTGTTGTAACTCATTTGGTTTCAAAAGACATGTCTGTGATTTCATCATCCGGGGGTCAGTTGGAGATACACACCGCTTAATGGGTATTTCAATCCATCAGGTTCTGTTTTGTGCAGTGTAAAGAGTCGTTGACATACAATTGTTTCTGCAGGTAGTTTGGTTGCTAAGCATGATAACTCAGGTGTCACTTTGAAAGGACCCAAGGATCTTCCCCAGTTAGACTCAAACGTAAGTTTGGTTCTTTTAATTTTTTTTTTTTTTCATTTCTATGATCTTATCAAAAGGGCTGAATAACTGTACCATGGTTGTTTGTTTAAAAACAGGGACCTGAAGGGTGTTCAGGGAGTGCAAACAGTGTCTGTTTGAACACGACAAAACCAAAATCTCCATGGATGCCTTTTCCTACTCTGTTTGCAGCAATCTCACATAAGGTTCCAGAGAAAGACAAGTCTTTCATCAACGCTGATTACCAACAACTGAGGGTAGAAACTGATTTGAGAGAGTTTGCTATATAAGTTTCGAGAATCGCAGGAGAGATGAACTTTTAAGATTTTTTTGTTTCTTTTAATTTCAGGAAAAAAAGATGACGCGGACAGAGTTTATAAGGAAACTGCGGGGTGTTGTAGGAGATGATCTGCTTAGATCAACCTTAACAGCTCTTGAAAACCAGGCAAGTTTAGTTGTAGTAAAGGTTTCGTTCTAGTAAAAATGAAATGAGAAAGTTGTTTAAACGAGAGATGGTTTTTTTTTTGCGACTCTTCAGCACAAGTTGAAGGAGATTCCTGGAAGCATGAGAGACCATGAAGCTGGAGGTGGGTTGTAAAGTAAATTGGGATGATGATACGATGATGACGAATATCAAAAGGAAGCTGCTTTATATCTACCTGCCTTTGTGGTTCTCCTTTTGACATATAATGAATCTTTTTTTTTTCCTTATATCTAAATGATGATGTTTCACATCCTGTTTCACCTGAGACTATTATTGATGTCGTTGGGTCTTCCTTTAATTAGCTACAAAACATTGTTGTGGAAGTCGTTTTAGTCTTGACAAAAATTTATTTGGTCGCTTGAGCTCTTTCCCCATCCCTCAGTTCTTGCTTGAGATTTTGAGTTTCCTTTGGCTCGCCTTTCCACAAATATCTCCAAATTTTTTCCAAACAATTGTTGTCCTGATTGTAAGAACTCGAGAAAAAGGGGTGACTTTGACATTCGGGAACTTCTGGCTCTTTTTGACGTAAAGAATACTATAGAATGAAAAGGGTCTTTCTTTTTGGAATCTTGCACATACTTTCATTTCCCTTGGTCTGGGGACATCCCTTTTTGTTTTCGTATCCGTCATGGTGAAACATTCGTAGATTCATTTTGAACTTGTTTGTTTTGAACCTTTTCATTAGAGGTAGTAGTGTTAACTTGTATTTGATACTCCCATGTTATGTCAAGGGCAGATCTTGAGGCGGACCTGGTGATAACCGCGACTGACTAGTTTTCAAGGCGACTTTGATACTGGTTTTTAGATCCCTTCAACTGGTATGACTCTTCAAACCTTGGGATTGAAGTGGACGCCAGAGCGGCTAGAGCGTCGGCGAAGGTATTTTACCAACGAGATATTTGAAAGATTTCAAACTTGTCGAACTGGTTTGCGAGGTCGTGGATGATAAATCATGGTTTTATAGGTTTCGACTATGATATAAATCCTTGTTTAGAATCTATATTATATGTTTGGACTCTATTTTAGCACGTTTTGGAATATTTTGGAGATTTTGAAGTATTTGGATCATGAAGAGAAGTAAAGCTGAAAATCACAAGTCGGGATCCGTATTTTCACTTGGTATCAATCGACACCATGGAGGGTGTTGGTCGACACCCACCCTTACAAAGAAACCGACATTCATTTGATGAAGTTTCAAGATATTGTAAGTTTGGCCCAAAAGTCTTAAGTATTTACAAAGAAGGCAAGAACATGTTTTATCTCTATATTAACTATTTTAAAGCCATTGTTTAGGCTAAATTTTATTTTAGAGAGTTTGGAGAGAAGAATCAGAACATCTTGCATGAGAAATCAATTTGGAATATTTTAATCTTTATCTTAATGTAATTATTCAGATTATGATTTGTGTTTCATTGATCATGTCTGAGTAATCCACTAGTTAAATTAAGAGTTATCAAAGCATTGATGAATTGCTAAAATGAATTAGGGTTTAGCCTTTATTCTTCATCATCGATTGTTCTTAATGGTATATTTGGATTGACAACCATAATAGTATAGATCATATGATTATTGGTAGATGCGAAAGTATTATTGATTGCCTGAAATAATCTTGATAAGGTAAATAACTATTCACAAAAAATTGGTTTAGGGATTTAGTGAAAATATCAAATATGATCGTAATGCTTGTCTTACTTGTTTGAATTCAGAAAAAAATCGGGACTATAGGATCTAGACATAGATATGTTTTTCATCGGAAGCTGATTGACTTCAATGTTTTGATTTGAGTTCCAGACTGTTCTTCATAAATCCAGATTTCTGTTTGACTGCAATTCTGATTTTTTTTATTGATTTATGTGGATCTAGTGATATCTTCCAGCCGCTTATAACTGATATTATTTACTGTTTTCATTGCTTTCAATTATTGATCTAGCGTAATCTAATAACTAAAGTTTATTGAGTGATCTCAGTTCATGTGGATTCGTTCCTTAAGTATTGCAATTGACGCTTTGAAATTGCAGAGTTGCTCTTAGGATAATTGTCAACTTATCAAATTTTGGTCTAGGTTTTATTCTACATTTTTCTTTTAGCTAGATTGCATTATTTTATTTTACTGCAGGTGCATGCATCCCAGTACCAGAAGAAACAAGGAAAAAGAGCTTTTGGAACTTTTGAACATGAGCTGGTTGACTTAGAACGCACGAGTCGTAAGACAAAGAGATCAGTGTCGAACGGCACTGCTGAGGTAGCGAACAACACCACTCAAGAACAAGTGTTAAACGACACCATTCAAGTGTCGATCAAAACCCTACGTGAAAACATGGTCAATCTGGTTGTGCTGATTGCTGATGAACATGGAGTCCTATGAGACCAAGAGGGTCATGCGAGGAACAAGGCTGGACAAAAGATCGATACGCAGGGGGGCTATAATTTCCTATTCAATTGTTTTGGCTGGAAATTCTGGGAATATTGGAGTGTTCGATACGGAAACTTGGAGAGTACAACATGCTTGATCAGTTCTATGCTAACCGGTTTGCGATTCAACCTCCACCATCCCAGAGGAATGACTTTACGCTAAAACATGTGTACTACACTCTTGTGGATCAGCACCCTTTTAATGGGTTTTCCTCATGAGTATCCCATGGATCATCTTGAGAGGTTCGAGGATCTGAGATCAGCATCAAAATGAATAAAGCCTCTGAAAACTACCTTTTCTATAAGCTGTTTCCATACTCTCTTTCTAGGTGTGCACCTTAGTGACTCAAGCAACTGCAACCAGGATCTCTTACTACCTAGAATGATACTAAGAACGCATTTTTGAACAACTTCTTTGATGATGCAAGGTCTGAGGAGCTGAGAAATAAAATTGCTACATTTATTGATATTTGGGGTTCATCTTAATTTGATTATAGCTCGAAAACGGATCCATGAAGGGCATAAATCGATGCCCAGTCGTAACCTCTGCGAGTCGGTCGATATGACGGGAGTGAGAAGCTATCTTTCTGGCAAGCCTTTTTTGAGGTCTGTGAAATTGATGCAAACTCTCATTTTCTCTTTCTTCTTTTTCATGATTACGGGGTTAGTGAGCCAATGGAGGTATTTTATCTCGCGATTGGAACCAACCATCAATATTTAATCTACTTCCTCGTTTACTACTTTGGAGCTTTAGTGACCTAATTTATGAAGTTTCTGTTTGATAGGTTTATTTGTGGGATCGATGTTTAGCTCATGAGCTGTTGCTTCAAGAACAATCACATGCATATCCTTTGTGGACCACGCAAAGATGCTAATGGTTTTCTTTAGGAAAGATATTAGCTTGCTTCATGTGGGGCCATGAAGATCAACTCAGAGCCCGACGCACCTGTTTGGGTTTGAGTCGTTGATGTTGACCTACATATTTAAATCCTTTGGTAGACCGCATACAGATAAGTCGTTGTTTCGTTTCAAGCATTGAGCTACGATGCTATATGGGGGATCACTATGTAAGTTTGTAGCAGCCCATATAACATTTCTGAGATGCCTTTTTGCTTCCGTAGATTGTTTGCACATCTTTCGGACTCGGAAACTTCATGTATTGATGATATGTGGATGACCAATTGGATTCCAGGTAAAAATGTTGTGTACCTTGTGAAGAAGCATCTGCGGTTTTTATATGCTATTGTACAGAAGAAGCCAATAGATTTTGGTCGTCTAGTATACGATCAGATAATGGTTACTGCATGCAAGGAAATCTAATGGACGACAACCAACTGGATTTTCTAACCTGATTCATCAGGTCCTTGTTCATCAGTGTGCTATAAGACCACTTGTAGGAGATGAGGAGTTAATTGGTAGACCAATGTATTTGTGGAGAATGCGGGAAGTTTTTGTTCCACGTGATGTTTCACCTCAACAGGTGATGCATCACAACATTGATCAAGCTATCAGGATTTTGCGACTTTGACAGAGTCATGTTCTAGGGGGAGAACAAGTGAACGGAGAGGACGATGATGATGGTGATGAAGATGTTCATGATTTCCAAGAGTAAATTATGGTAATCTAGTTTTAGCTTGTAATATTTGTTTCTGCCTGGTTTGTTATATCTTTATGATGTAAAAGATGAAGACAAATAGATTATTGGTGGCTTCAATGAAAAATTTTCCACTTGTATAAATACAGTTTCTTTTGTTTATTTTATAACGATTTGCTATGTCCTTCTTGATGATGCTTCTACTTCAATTTATTCGCCTGTTTTGACCGTACGAATGTTATAGAACTCAGATGTTTGGCTGGCAATTAAAAAAAAGTTATTAAGAGATTATAACGATTTCTTAATATATCGACCATAATTGATATTAATTGCCTCCCAATTGAAGAAATGAATTGACTTCCAAATGTATTTATAACTAATAAACTACGTCATTTGTTTTGTGTTATTATATGGAAAAAACTTTTAATGACATGATATTAAATAATAATATTATAATTTTATTGCGAAGAGAATATGCCAAACTATTAATATATTGGATGAAATGATTATAAATATTGGATGAAAATATTATAAATAAATATTCTAAAATAAATAAATGAGAGTACAGATAGTCAAACATAAAATGAAAGAAAAGACATAGTATTTTTTTCAAAAATAAAACTCACTCTTTTCTTTTGCCTTTCTTCCATCCTATCAAGCACACAAAAAAATTGTAAACATATATTGTGAAAATCAATATATGTAAACTGAATATATAGTTACGAACATTTTCTTGAACGAAGTAACTAGTTCAATTAATGGATTGAACATTAGCTCAGAACATCCAAGAATATTGGTAATCTCTCTAAATACCCCTATATATTGTATACAAATATGGCTCATTATATCATACGGTTAATATAAAAATATTAGAATAAATATATGATATATTAAGTTCCAACCATCTCGAACTTCAATCTTCCTTAATCGTAGCACGCAGATGACTACGTTATCAACATAAGATGACCAGAATGTATTCACATGTTATGCCATTTTTCAATATGCCACTACAAGAATATTAAGTATTCATAGCAGAACAAGATAGCTTTTTTCCAGTTGTGCTATAGTTGACATTTCTCTTACTTTTAGAAGCGTTTGCAAAAATGTAAACGCTATGTTTACCTAATCCCATTTTAACTCTTCAAAAAAAAATTTCGGAACATAGTACACATAGCACTTTTATTTTTAAAACGCTATACATAATTAAAGCGGGAAACAATTGATTTTCTCTCTCACCCTTATTTCACTTTTCCTCTCACTCTATTTTATTTGCCTCCAAATATCTTAAACCCTAAAATTTAAACATAGCCCCTAGACTCTAAATTTAAACTCTAATATTTTAACAACAAATCATAAATTTTACTTCAAATCTTAAATATAAATTTAAAATTAATATTTTCAAAACTAATCTTAAATCAATATCCCAAACCTTTAGCCTTCGAACTCTGTAGTCAAACCTTTATTCTAAACTCCAAACTTAAAAACTAATTTTAAATTAATCATATACCCTAAATTCTAACTAAAAATCTTAAAACTTTAATCTTTTCTATTACTTAACTTCAAATCTAAAATTTAATTTCTTAAATCAAAACCCAAAACATTATGTACTTTACATGAATGTATTTTAAAATTATTTACATACGTACTTTACATAAATGCCTTTTTATAAAATTTCTTATAAAAATGAAATCTAATAACTTTGTTAAAGTTATAAATCATTATATCTCATACCCTAATTCTCAAACTTCATATCTTAATCATACTTCAAACCCTTGTAAAATTGAATCATAATTTAAAAGTTATGAAATTTTCAAATTTTTTTGAAACATTAACCCCGAACTATAACTAAATTAATTATATAAATGTTTTTTGGTCGAAACTAAATTATAGGCTATTATATAGGCCTAATAAAATCATAGATCTTTGATATTAGTGCAAAAACCCTATTATATATCAAAAGAAAAACAGTTTTCTAATCCGTAATCCTAAGTTTCATACCCTAAAGAATAAAAATGTATCTTTTAAACTAAGCTAATTTTAACTATAAAATCTACACAGGAAAACTATTAACAACTTTATAGAAGAATTCACTAAAAAAAACATAAGATGATACAGAAAAATAAAAGAAAACAAAAAAATTCCATTGGCTAATCCTTTCACACAAGGATTGAGCCATAGTCATTTTTGTCCATAGGATTACGCTTTAATCGAACGGACTAAATCTCTTCATTATCTTTTTCTCTTCTCTCCTGTCGATCTCTTGTTCTAATCTCTCAATCTCTCCATCTCTAATCGTTTTTTTTTCTGCTTCTTTATCTTTCCGTAGTTTCATTATCAATTTCTCATCGTTTTCTTATTCTCTATCACTCCATGAAAATGAAGCTTGGCTGGAAGAAGACAACATAAACGGAGGACGACAGTTCAGATCTACTCCATATTCAGATGTCTCATGCGCCGCTGCGTCTCTTGCTTCGTCACTGCATCTCGGCTTCGCCCATGGTCTTCTCTTCTCCTTCAGAAGAGACTAATGGAAGAATCAATCCAGAGAGAATAGGCTAGTGGAAGAAGGGATTAGTCGGAGATGAAGCTCTCTGCCGCCGCGTCTCAACCGCTATATCTATCTCCACTAGTCATTGTTTGGTACTGAGGCTTTCGAGCCTCATCAAGAATGTGTTTTCCTTATCCTGAATCAAAATTTTAGATTCCCTTTAAGTATCAAACTTTTTCAAAAGTTCCAATAACAATATAAGATAAAATTATTAAAATAGAACCAAAGCACTAGTGAAAGCCTCAACGCAAAATCCGCGCTTTTAAAGTTATAAAAGACTTAACAAAAAAAAGACAATCATAGATTATCGAAAACCTCTCTAAAGACCACGTTCTTTGTTTTGCGTTGAGGCTTACCTTCGCTGTTAACAATCAGAATCTTCAAACCTTTCTTAGAAGTCACTCTGGAAACAGCAACATATAGTTGTCCATGTGAAAAACCGGTCTTGGTAGAAAAATACCTACTTCAGACAATGTTTGTCCTTGACTTTTATTGATAGTAATAGCGAAAGCCACTGCAATAGGCAGTTGTCTCCTCATTTTGAATGGCAATTTTTTTGTCTGAAGGAGTTATTGAAAGCCTGGGAATCAAAACAGTTCGACCAACCTTTTCCCCTGTAATAACCTTTGCCTTTATCATGAAGTCATACAGTTCTGTAATCTGGAGCCGAGTTCCATTCATCAATCCTCCAACAGGGTCTATGTTTCTTAGCAACATGACTGGACATCCAACTTTCAGTCGCAGACTATGATTTGGCAGTCCTGACGTTTTAATTCTGTTCAAAAAATCTGGAGTGAGAGCCTGGTCGTTCTTTGAAAACCTATCAGAAGCGTCGGTAGAATCAGAGCTTAAGTAAATTTTTTCCTCTCTTGCATTAGAGTACTTAAAACGTTAGTCTAGTGGACAACATGGACACATGAAAATATACAATCAAGTGAAAATTTATAAACTCTTTACTTACCATCAAGCTTGTCCAACATGTGTTGATTGATCATGTTCACATCCTCGTTAGTAGGACATAATATAGTTCTCTCTTGAAAAAATTTAGGTTCCTTCTTGTGTAAAAAAGTGGAATCTCCATAGACTGCTGCGCTTATAGCTTCTATTGGGTCATCAATATCGAGAATTAGAAACTCTTCTGGAATGTCAATAAGTGCTTCCCCATCATTTCCGTCACCAATATTTCCATCTCCAATGTCTAATATCCATTGTGAGAATTCCTGCAAATCTTTTGCCTCTTCAGGGGGCAAATTATTTGACTCAAGCCGCATATTCTTGGTTAACTGCAAAACCTTTACATGCTTTCATAGATAAGATGCATTTAGAGAAGCCATAACAATCTCAGACCTTCCAGCTCCATATGACAGGCAATATCTGTCTAAAATCCCCACCAAAAACGACAACTTTGCCACCGAAAGGTCTATTTTCGCTATCTCGACAAATTTCCAACATACTCCTATCCAATGCTTCGAAAAAATGCTTGTGCATCATTGGAGCTTCGTCCCAAATTATAAGTGAGACTGCTTTCACCAGATCTGCTTGATCAGTTCCTCGTATAAGTGTGCAAGTAGAGAACTCGTCGGGATTAATGGGAATTGCAAATCGAGAATGTGCAGTCCTTCCTCCCCGAAGAAACAAAGAGGCTATCCCGCTCGAAGCAACATTCAGACATATTTCACCCCTGACACATACTGCAGCAGAAATACATCTCCAGAAGAAAGTTTTGCCTGTACCACCAAATCCATTTACAAAGAAAACACCTCCTCGTTGTGTGAAAACAGCATCAGTAATCTCGTCGAAAATCTTCCTTTGCTTCTCCGTTAGTTTTGGAATGTCATGGTGAAGGACTGATTCTAACTCTTATCGGTCGTAACTGAGCTCGTCCATGATCAATACATTGTTATTAACAATGTCTGGTATCGGCTTAGGCATAGATGACCAATTCTCCGAAGAAGAACCATTACTCTTTAGAAGCTTTTCAATCTCTATAAGCGCATATTGTATTTTTTTCTTCATCACTCAAACAAAGATCTGCATATAAAAAAAACATAAGTTAATAAATATAATAATCATGTCAAAACCACAGATTTTTAACAAATCCAAATCTACTTACTGTACCTGGTCTGTGTAATAGCCTTCTTCTCATATGCTCAATGTCTTCGGAAAGAAATTCCCAAGTATGTTCCCAAACGACTTCTGGCTTTGACAAAGTATTAGACATGAGCATAATGACAAAAGCCTGACGCATATAACATCCCGGCTCGGTAAAACTTGCTCTCAAGAGGTCGTCAATATATTCATGATCATCTTCTAACAGCCCCATTGCAAAACATGTTTCCTTGTATGTTTCGTAAATAACGCCATGAAACGTTCTAATCTCTTCATCACATGTTGGACCTATCACTATGTTAAGCAACACCCGCAGATAGAACACCTCTTCGATCTTTCGTGGAGCATAATTGATTCTGCCAATTGCGAATCCTTTCTTCCTATCATGAAACTTTTTGCCTGCTTTATTCCAGGTGAACATTGTTGGTATCTCAGCCAAAGTGAGTGTCTGAGCAACTGCACTGACCTTGTTCAATTCAAACCAGCCCATAAACATAGTGTTCTCAATTGATTTCCGGCTCACTTCTTCCCATGTGTCATCATCTTTGAAAACTATGATTTGTTTCCCTGGTAGATGAAACTGGATTCTCTCGACCGGTGTTGATCTATAGTGAATACAAAACATAAAAATCCTCCAAGCACATTCGCAGGCTGAGACGTACCTGAATAATGGATAGGTTAAGAACGACAGAATTCATATTCAGCAGCAGAAAAAACTATGGCCTTCTATACTTAAAATTGATATAAAACAGATAAGTAATTAGTGATTGTCAATACCTGCAATTAAAGAAGTCTTTGATTTCGTTTTTTTTTCTTTTCATTCAAATCTTCTGTGTTTGGCGGCTCAACAGCAACAGTGACATGATCCTGCCCTTTATTGATATACTTAAATAAGTTTTTTTTATAGAACCTGATTGATTGCACCATTCCACATTGATATGAGCTCGAAATCGACGAGACAATTCCTTGTTGTATGGTATCACATATCTGTTGTCACACTTGAATCCATTCTTCTCAACATATCTCCCCGGTTGTTCTCGTCCTATAAACAGGAAAGTCGTCTTTGTTGACAGTAGTTTTATCAGAAAAATTCTTAGGATACATCTTTGAACATACACCATTTTCCATGCATGGTGAGTTCCAATTAACAGCTCCACAAGGACCATGAATCATCATATTTTGATAATATCATAAAGCTCTGGTTCTTTCTCTTTGTTTGGAATTTCCGCAGAGATAACCTTTTCAATGTCATCAGTGGTTGGAAATTTCGAATCAGGATGCATAAATAAGAGAATATGTTCATGAGGTAGACCCTTTTTTTGCCACTCAACAGTGTACATTGCTGAAAGAGAAAAAAAAATAGTTAGAGTTGGATAATGTAAAAACGTGGATAGAAAAAAAAGCACAATCCCTTATAACTCACAAGCGACTGTCTTCCCCAGTAGATCTTTATCCGTTAGATGAGTCATGAGAGAATCAAGCTTGATTTTGAAAAGCCTTCCAATGATATCGGGTCTATCATCAGCAATAAGATTGCGTTCCTGTAGATACCTAGTGATTTCAGGCCACTTAGGATTGCAAGTGAATGTTATAAATAGATCAGGAAACCCAAAATATTTGCATATAGCCATTGCATCTAGGTAGCAGTTCTTCATGTATCTCGGTCCTCCTGTGAATGAGGCTGGTAGCAAAAATCGACTGCCTTCGTTTTTCCACCGTTTTCTGATTGAGCTATAGAGTCATAGCTATCTGATCTGAGGCTTTTTTGGTTCATCCGTAGTACTGAGGTGTTAGATTCTATGGATGTATAAGAATCAACCAAAAATTGCTGAAACAATCGTTTAAAATTCAGTAGTGTATGACATTCATTCTCTCTTTCATGTAGACGAAATGAATACCACTGCCTCATACTGATAGCCTGCCTCTTTAGTTTAGCTGTAGCCGCTGTTGTCTTTTCTTAATCCCAACTCTGAAGCCATCTTCACCGTAAGTGAATAGGAGAGGATATTGAAGTGCCAAATAAGAAGGGTGAATCTCACTAATCCTCTTTAGCCAACCGGTTTGCTTCTCTTGCAGAACAATATCACTTTTATCCATGTCCAAATTGAAATCTCCCGGAATTAATGCCGCAACCTCAGATGCTGTAGGAGTGTCATATGTTCTTCCATCTTTTTCACGACTGCTAACAATGCGCATATGGAATGCTTGTTCAGGATTAGTGTTAAATCTATCCTTAGCAGATCTAAACTGATGGACATAGGGGTTCACTTCGTTTAGCATCTTCAGTAACTCTTCTATGACTTCATTCCGAATTTTCTCCTTTCTAGAGGATTCTGTAGATTTCCTGTACTTTCTGCAACACAAAAATAAACACAATAGTAAGTCTTATAATGTTCCAAGCAAATCAGAATATATATAAATCAGGCGTGGTAATACTAATACCCAATTATAGAAGCACGGTTGGCAACTTCGTTTTCTGTGTCTACAATATATAGTTGTCCAGACTTAGCAGGGTCTCCTGGAGGAGGCTTCAAACTTCCCATTAAATGATAGTTCTCCCCTTGAAGTACAAACATTTTTAAAGGACCACATCCTTTGGGAACTGAACGGTCACATTTACCACCAAGCGATGTAAAAGAGAAAACCATATTTAACTAACGAATATTCTCTCGGAAATATCTGCTCTTTGCATCATTGCGATAAAGTAATCGTTGCAAATGTAGGTGGTGACTCCTTTAACAGAGGAAGTTGGACTTGTCCTTGACCACAACAAATAGCAAACTTTGGTTTACGGGTATTTTTTTTATAGCCTTTCACCATACCACATTATAGCTCCACAATGTTCACATTTGTGAGTAGGATCACCATCATCAATGTATCCTGTATTTGAAAAAAACGCTAAATTAAAAAAGAAAACGCAAAATCAATAGCTGAAACTACCCAACACAAGTATACCGAAAATGTTTTCAAACTTAACAAAATTATTACCAAATTGTTTCCGAGAAGTAGTACGTTTTGTTATCTGTGTACTCTTAGATGAAGAAGTTTGCTTTGTGTTCATTATGGGACACCCTTCTTTTGACAAGACATTGGGTGATCTTTGATCAGTGTCTGGAGATAACATTGGGTCGCAGCTTATGGTTTCACAATCACTTAAGTCACTTTCTTCGCTATTGCAGTCGTAAACTTGTTCTTTGTATAATTCAGACTCTTCTGCAGATAAAAAACAAAGTACAATTTGTTGTGACATTTTAAAAAATACATAATCTTCTGCAGATAAATCTATAAAAAAACTTTTAGACCTCCATAGTCGTACTGGTATGCTTGATCCTCTTCATCCTCACTTGACGAATCATCTACATAACCATTAAACTGTGGTTCCAATATTTTCCTACAACTCTTGGTTCGAGTATTACTCTTTAACTTTCCTTTCCCTTTATATGAAAACACTAATAGAGGTTAGTCTCCCTGTCAACAATTGAAATGTCAAACAAATGAATAAGCTCAAAATCCGATTTTTAGATCATACCGTTGGTAGATATTTTGGAAACACATGAACCACTGGTAAAATGTGTTCGAAGCTTTGGCGGCAAGGTGCTGGCAGTAGAACAAATATTAGTAATATCAGATAGAACTGCTTGTTTGGAACATCTTTTCTTCCCGGAAAAAGAAGTAGGTGTACTGTCTGGCACATCTGCTTTTGTAGATCTCTTTCTCTTAAGAGTCGCAGAAGTGCTATCAGATCCTCCAATTATGTTGCTCATAGTAGTTTGATTGCTTGCTTGCGCTAATTTCATAAAAATAACACCGGGTCAAAATTGTTTGCACAAAAATGTTGTTTGCATAATCTCTTATATATAAGGACAGAACTGATTGTACACTTACACATCAACTTATCAGACATGCTCTTAAATATTTTTTCTAAAGCATTATCATCCCTTCCATTCCCATTTTCTGAAAACAGAAAACATAAATCGCATGCAGTTATTCTGTAAAGTAGATATAATATATCCATGGTAGTAATAAGTTGTTCACATACCAAATGGCGACGATCTCAATTGAGGATGAATATTGGATATATCAGAAAGAACCCTAGGAAAAGCTTTTCTAAGGGGAACAGAAGTTGTAGTGTTTTTCATGTTGGCACAACATGTCAGTATATTCTCGGATTCGTTTGTGTTTTCTGTTCTCTCTCTTTTTCTCTTTTGCGATGATAGGGCATTCTTTGGTCCTGGGGGGACCTCTTTTTCGTGTTTCTCATTGAAATCCTGCAACAATCGAAATTAGGTAAAATGTGTTGACATGAGTAGGTAGATAGTTTTATTTAGTTGATAAAAATATAGGTTAGCACTACTTACGTCAAAATCTGTCAGTATCCTTGTACAGAATATTTAGTTACTCAAAATAGATCGAGAAAGGATAACAAAATCTTGCAGTATCTCCGATCACTAATGTTTATTGTATTTTTCAATTATAGTTTCATTTGTGTACAAATTAAAATGTTTGGTCCAAAATGCCACAATCAGTTTTGGTTACAATTGTGTACAATTAAAGTGGGCAATAACTTTGAATAACAATATTGTGTTTTATAAAAATGTTTATAGGTTTGCGTTGGAATCACGTTTTCAAAAAAAGGGAGGAAGGGCTGGCTATCACTTTGACAATATCGCTTATTGATGGCGTAAATAGGTATGTTCGACAAAACTAAGAAATATTTAACTATTGTAGTATACTGAATTTTCTGCGAGGTATCATTTTTACTGTTACATGTTAAGTTGCTAGTTAGGTAATTATGAACTCAGTGTTCTATATCACTAAGGTCTTAGTTTAACTGGTTGACATGATAATTAGGAAAAGCCAAGTTTGTTGATTAAATGCAGGGTTCAAAAAGAAACATAAAATTCGAGAAACAACATGACTCAAAACCAAAACTAGTCTTCTTTTGTATTCGCCAGTGTGAAGTTCTTAGCACATAACTTCTTGGCTGGAGAATTCATCTCATTAAGATCAGCATCTCCTTCCTTACGCTTAGATGAAGAACAGCTTGAAACACCTCCATAACAATAGTCTTTGTTATGCTCAATCATCTAGACAACCAACTATTAATTAGTAATTGCTACTAAAACAATCATTTTCATTAATAAGTCAAGTACTAAAATAACAAACTTTATACCTCGCAGGTACGCATCTGAGGCTCGGTGACGATGGTAGTATCTTTGATTTGCATCTTGAATTGATGGTTGGTTCTTCTGAAATTCCCGGTAGCTGGGATCACAGAGAAATTCTCGACGAACCTCCATTGACCAACAAGCAAATTCGTAACACGAGCAATGAAGAGACTCTTACAGGTACAATGTATCTTGATTCCCTACAATAACAAAATAATCATACATCGGTATAGTAGTAGATCTCCAACAAAATATATAAAACAAATAGATTAAAAAGGAAGACATACCATTTTATCTTCGAGTATGAACTCCAATGTGTGTTCTCCAGAACCGAATGCTGGTTGTATCCACAAATGAATTACTTTGACTTCAATCTTCCAAGTAGTCTTAAATGGTTTGAGATTGTTCAAAAAACTGATTTCACTATTTGTAACTATAGCCATAGTATTCTCTTATTTACCGTGAGGTGTGGAGAAAGCTAGCTTATATAGGGGCAAACAATATAGGTTTTAAGGAGTGATTGCGTGCGTAGATATTTTGCGGATATTCTCTAATTAATTAGTTTTTCGAGTATAGAATTTTTTCTTGAAAATATTTCGGTTTCTATAAATCTCTTTTGTTATATTGGTATCCCTGATTTAGGTAACTAATTATTTTAGTATTTCACAAAGGAAATAACTAAAATATCTTTGAAGGATTCTCTAACTAAACAATGTGCGAAGGAAGTTTAAAGAGGAAAATTTACTTTTTAATCACTTGTACTTTACTTATGGTAACATAATATCTTTTAGTTATGTTCTTAATAATTTTTCTAACTGTTTGTTTTTAATAATTATTTTTATAGGTTTGGTTCATCATCTCAAATCAGATGTAGCTGAAGGGATGGCGATCACATCTTTAGGATTGTTACGAACAGCTTAAATAGGTATTTTCCTCTATACCATTATGAAATGCGGAAAAATAATATAGTTGTTTTAATCACTCTGATAATAACCGAAACAAAATGCTTTGAAATCATTGGACACTGAAAATCTAGTTTAGTTACAGAATTTTATAGGCAAAACATAGCTATATCCAAAGCACATAACTGTATATACCAGATTGATGGAAAATAAATATTCTTTAAAAATGTTGTACGGTTTACTTTTGTTTGTAATTTACAACCATTTGTTTAACAAACCCTTCACTATAAAAAATTCACTATAGCAAATGAAAAAGAAACACCAACTTAGTTATTAAAAAACCGTGTCTTAAAAATTATAGAAAGCAAAAACAAAACATAAGTAGTGCTAAATGAATATGCTTGAAAAACTGAAACATATAAAACCAACTAAAACGAATTGAAAAACTGAGACTTCAACGCTTTTTATTAGCCTCTTCAACCTTCTCAATCTTGATCGACCTTGTGCATGGTTTCTTGGATGTTGAACTGAGGGCACCCTGCTCAATATTCTCCCCTTCTTTTCTCTTACTGGATGGTGTAGGAAAAGCATCCGCAGTTTCTTGACTTCCACTTAAGTTGATAGAATCCTATATCAAATTCAGTAAGCTCTTCTATATTAAGATAAGATCATTCAAATATTGTACTCCAATATTGATCTGAATTTAGATAATGGTACCTCATCACCACTGGTAATTGTCAAATGCTTATCGGATTGACTTGTGTTGACTGCATCAGGAACATAAATCACTCTGTCTTTATAGATTTTCCCACCTTATATATTTTAGAACCATATGCAACATTTTCTTTCTCAACATAGACTCCGAATGTGAAGTCTTTGCCAATCAAATCAGTAATACAATCTGGTAATAAGGTTGGATCTCCAAGCTGAATAAATATATAATAAAGATTTCATAGAAAAACTTAAGAAATTTAGAAAGAGAAATTAATATTTGCGTTTCGAAAATACCTCATCCCAGCTTCCATTTAACAGTTTTTCTGAACTTTCAGCAACAATCCCATTAGCAACCTTATCTAAGATCATTATTTTCGAAACGCCTGTATCATCACTGACCATCAAGTGCAGCCAGAATCTGTACAAAGAAATATAACTATGAATACATATATAATAGATTAATAAGTGTGTTTCTTTGAACACACAGTCAATGTAAAAATAATTTAAACTTTTACCTTGGTGAAACATCGAAGACACTGTCTTTGCATGTCTCACACCACCAAATATGAGTAATGATCTCTTTTTCATTCAATTTCTTAACTTTGGTTCCAGTTTTGATCACTTTTTTGTTGCAAGCTTTACAACCAAAATAATACCATGACCAATCCATATCAATGGCATACACTGTGCATCTCACCAAGCATCTATCAACCTACAATTTCAATCATGCATTTAACAAATCTCTAATAAATATCTCAAAAGGTATTAAACTATTAAAGACTCAAAAAACCCTTACCTGAGTTGATGTTATCATTTCTTGGATGCTCTTAGTGGGAAAGAGCAACCACTTATCACGTGACTGAACAACTTGTTTGTTGCTGTCCTCGTGACTGTCCTCATTACTCTGGAACGATATTAAAGTTTTTTCATCGCCATTGATCCTGTTTCAAATACAACGAAAATTACTCTACATTAGTATTAGTAGTCTGTGTGTCATAACTAAGTTACAGAATATGTACTTACAAATGTTTAAATGATTCAGCTTCAGGAATTGGCGGGTTGATCATCATTTGAGAAGCATCAAATGCATTAGAGATTTGCAGTTCTCCTATAAGGTACATAAAAATACTCTTCACGAGTTAGAAGTATTTATGCAGGAATTATCGGCTTCAAATTTTATGTACTGGCGTAAAATATGTACCTCTAAATCTCCCAAGCTTAGCAAACCTGAGCAGCATAGTAACCATTCCATCTTCTTGGTAAATTGCAGAATGGAGTTTCTCGGCTAAGTTTCCCCAGATGCAGCACGGTAAATGCAAATAACTAAGAATATAAGTGAAGATATGGTTAGTGATATAAACTTGGTCGAAGACGAAACCATTGTTTTTTGGAGAAAATAACAGATAACTTACTTGACGTCGATTAGAGTGAACTCAAGCTTTTTCGCAGCTTTCCTCCAATACACTGAATGGTTTCGACATCACCACAATCCATAAATTGACCCAGCAAATCTGAAAAAATAGGTAATATGTTTAAGTTAGTACAAAGTCTTACATTAGCGATAGCATGCCAACGATTAAATTAATATGTTTACCAATTAACAAATTTTCATCGAGTGTTCCAGACAAAACAGTTTGAAAGTCGATCAAATCCAGGTACAACTCTTCATTATAGTGATTAGATCGCCTAATGACCGTTTTCTGATTGAAAATAATCTTCCAGGTATGATTTGTGGTTCGATAAGCTCCACCAGCAGGAGTAATCTGGAAATTTCGGATGTAGCGCCATGCTCCAACAGTAAGAAGCTTCCCCTTACTCTCAATGTAAGTTCTCTTGCATGTTGCATGGATTTAATGTCCCTTAAACATGTTACACAAAATTGAAAAACATTGGTAGTTTATTCATTCTAATGTTAAATAACACACATACGAATGGTAAAGAACGGAATGGTAAATATAGTAACGAACGCTTACTGTCTCATCAACCAAGATGAATTCCATGGTCTCCACGGATTGAATGTTTTGTCTCCAGGCGTGTAGAACCTTTACATGAACAAACCATTTGTTTTTCCATGGTTTCAAGTCGTCGAAGATGGCCACTTTATCATCAGAACCTCTCGATGCTTAAATTTGCATTTTAGAAGCCATTGTTTTGTTTATTGGTTTGTTTGAATGTGTGAGTTTGAATAGGAATATGGTGCTGACTATTTATAATATCGAGCACATTTAAGCGACGTTCTTAGGTTTTAGGAGAAACTTGGGAAGAAAGTTGGGGGATATTCTCTTTAGTATCGAATAATGATATATTTTAGGATGAGTATTTGGAAAATATAGTTAATGAATTTAAACAGAAAATATTCTCTGATTGATGATGAAGTAAATCTAGCAAATCAGTTGATTTCTGTTTCTATATTTAAACTTTTGAATCTATGCAATTAAATCGTAAAATCTTATTTCTATATGTTATTTTTTGAATTCATTGTTTGTAACAATTATAAAGAATATTCAAGGATCTAGTTTGAAATAACACGAAAATATATGAGTTTCTAAATATTATTGTTATTCATATTGTTTTGTTTATTAGTTCATGTGTAAATGTGTTGCTCTTATGTTCTTGGCAGGATTATATAAAGGTGTCGGGAGGGACAGATTCTACAAAGCGGACTGTGAATTTTCATAACACAGATTGGTTTCTTTAAAAGCTAAGATTATATTCCTCTGTTTAAGAACTAAGATTGACATAAGCTTAGGGTTTGATGGTGTTAAAAGGGTTTGCATAAGGTTAGGGTATGAATGCCGTTTAGGGTATATGGTTACAACAGAATTGAACATCATTTGGGTTACTAAACAGACTCGAAATTTGAAGCCCAGTTCTTTATAAAAATATGTTAAAATTATTGGACTGCAAATTGTCTTTGAACAGGAAATAAATTTGGTTCCAAGAATCTGTTGGGCATTTAATAAGGGGTTTTTATCAAAGACAATGGCAATTTTCATTTAAAAAAAGGAAATGAAATGAGATGTTTTGTAATTTTCTTGAAAATTCAGGGGCAGATTCATAAGCAGTCATCTGCTTTAATAGTATATATATCTATGAATATGCTTAAATAAGAAAACAATATAAAGTATAAATATTGGATCATTAACTATAGTGTTGTCACTCTTTAATACATATCATTTATTTAAAAGTCTTTATTTTCAAAGTATCCTTCTAAAAATAGCTTCTTTACAAACGAAACATTTTACCTATCAACCTTTTAAATAATCAACAAATATTAAGTGTCAATGTAAAAACTTTGTTGGTATTTTTGGTAACATTTATTTGCTTTTGTTTTGTCCAATATAGAATATTGATAATCTTATTCAGTTCCAAATGAATCGAACCTTGATTTATATTATTATGTGTTTTAATGGAAAAATCTGAAACCATTACGATTAATAAGAATAAAAGACAATTATTATTAGATATTAAAACATTGATTGGCAATAAAGAGAAATAGCAACAAACTATAACTTCATAATAGAAGTTTAAATTGTTTTAAACAACCATATATACTGGAAAAATTAGGGCAAATGGAAAATTAAATCTAAATAATGGAAATAATATCTTAACAACTGCATTTGTAATATTTGATTATAAATACTCTACTAAATTTAGGAAATCATATTAATTATAAATATAAATAAAGTTAGATTTAGTATGAATATATCATTTTGATATATATATATATATAACAACAAAAACGAAAATTTTTCATATAGAACAAAAATATGAGGAAATATTTTATTAAGCATTTTAATGTGTTATGTATACCATATATGCTTAAATTGGAAAATTGTATAAGATATGTTTCCGGGTCGTTGTTCCTTTTTAGGGAGCTGGGCCCCTAGTTGGCTGTTCTTGCACTTTTTCTGTTGTAGTACTCTTGTCGTTTCTAGGCTGAGATGCGGGGAGTTCCTTGCGTCATCTTTGGTCAATGATACTGATATCTTGCATATTTACATGTTTTTAGCATTCATATCTTGTGCATTTTGATCATATAGGTTAAGTATTAGGCATTTTTAGGCTCATTTTGCATTCATAAGTCCTTATCAGGTATTGGAGTGTTCCTTGGAGTAAAAGAAGGTGTTGAGAGTCATTATGATGCAAGAACAAGATAAAAAAGGTCTTTGGCCAAGTTAGGGCTGATACAGCCTTGATTTAGATCAGCCGGGCGTGATGAACGGACGGATGAAGCCGGGGACGCGTGATCTGCGCGGGTCAAGATGCTCAGGACAACACACCCGCGCGGCCAGGACGTGGCTTGATCGAGAGGATCTGACGGACTGATGCGCAGGTCGGGACGCCATACCCATGCGGGACGAGAAGAGCCGAGGACCGTCCGATGCGCAGCCGGACATGCGCGGGACATAGCACCCGCGCGGGACGAGAAGAGCCGAGGCAGGACGTGCACGACCGAACATGTGCGGGTCGCCTTACCCGCGCGGAACGAGGACCGACCGAGGCAGGACGTGCGCGGGCGTATGTGCGCGGGCCGGACGGGACGAGTTAGCCCTGAGCGTTTTTGACCCTCTTCTCCTATTGGTCGAAGCCCATTTGATTCCAGGGACCTTTTAGTAATTTTTATGATGTTTTTAGGTTTTCCAAGCCTCATATAAATATTCTTGTATCTCCCAATTTGGGACTTGTCTCTTTTTCTCTCAAAAACACTTTTAGATCTTGAATAAAGTTTGGATCTTGAATCCTTCTTCATCAATTTCTTTCGTGTTTACTAGATTATTTCTATCTCTAATCATGTTTAGCCTTGAATCATCCATGGTTTTAAGGTTATCCATGTATATTAGTGAGTAGATCTATCTAGGATTCATGGGCTTGGGAGATTAAGGGGTGATTAGGTGTAGATCTAAGATGTTCTAGGTCAGATCCTTCTTGATCCTTGCTTGTAGAGTGTTCTTCTTGCTATTTTGGAGTTGACCTCTTCAAAATAGAGCTATAGGTATTTCATGCCTGAAAGGTGTTCGATGAAATGCCTGAACCAACTCTTCAATGCTTTTAACATCCTTTACCTAAGGGATTAGTTGTTAAAGGTGTTGAGATAGCTAATAGACTTGTTCTTAATGATTGCTTTCATATTATTCAACCTAAGGGATTAGATGCTTGAGATATGTTAGTGAATGAGCATTCATCTAGGGATAGAGCTTGCTTAGGATTGTGTCTAGGCTTAAGGTGTTAGATTGATTGAAAGTTTGCCATCTTAGATTGAAGCTTGATCACCCAAAGTCAGTTCCCTTGTCCCAAGAATCCCCTTGCCTCATATTGAAAAGAAAGTTCACTCTTTATTGCATTTTTAGTATTGTCTTAGTTCATAAAAATCTTCACTCAATGGTTGCACTTAGATTAAGCATAGATTTGCATTCCCTTTGCATTGAAATCTCTTAGAATTGGATTGACATCTTGTATACTACAACATTTGATTGGACCCTTGAAAAGTCCTTCATCAAATTGGCGATGTTGCCAAGTTCTAAGTTGATTTTGACATTGGAATCAGCCTCAAGATGGTGATTCCTTAGAGGGCAATGGTCCACGAGCTGACAACATAAGACCACAGCGCCAACCACAACAGCCACATCGCCAAGCTAGAGCCATTGGAGCCTATGATCAACCTCACATTCATGGTCATAGGTTGAGGATCAAAGCATCAGCTGTGGAGAACAACAACTTTGAGATCAAATCAGGGCTGTTGAATTTGATTGAGAACAACAAGTTTCATGGCCTTGCTGTGGAGGATCCTCTTGATCACTTGGACACATTTGATAGCTACTGTAGCTTGTCCAAGACTAATGGAGTTTCTGAAGATGCTTTCAAGCTAAGGTTGTTTCCCTTCTCTTTGGGAGACAAGGCACATCAATGGTAGAAGGCTCTTCCAAGTGACTCTATCACAACTTGGAATGAGTGCAAGAGGGCATTCCTAGAGAAGTTCTTCTCTACCTCAAGAACTGCCAAGATCAGAAATGAGATCTCTAGCTTTCAGCAGAAGAACCTAGAGGGTTTTAGTGAAGCATGGGAGCGGTTCAAGGGCTATTGGTCTCAATGTCCACATCATGGCTTCACCAAGGAGAGTTTGCTTAGTACCTTCTACAGAGGTGCTCTTCCAGAGTTTAGGAGCAGATTAGACACAGCCAGCAATGAGTTCTTCTTGGGCAGAACTGAGCAGGATGCAGAGGAGCTGGTGGAGAACATGGCCAAGAGTGACTCAGTCTACAGTGAGGAGCATGATAGGCTCAACAGAGGCACTGATGAAGATGATCAACACACAAGGAAGGCGCTGAAATCTCTCCAAGAGAAGTTGGACAAGATTATTGCAGAGAAGGCTAAGCAGGAGCAGATTAACTCCATTGGGAACCAGAAACAAAAGCAGCATGCTGGGACTAATCAGGTGGATAGTTTAGAAGGTCAAGAGGAGCTGTGCTTCATCAATGCTAATGGCACATGGTACAGGAAAGAGCCAAATTTTCAGTACCCAAACAACTATCAGCAAAGGCCTTACTACAACAATCAGCAAGGAGGTTACCAAGCAAAGCAGAACTATCCTCAAGCCAATCAATCTTATCAGCCCCAAGGAAGCTCTGCTCAAGCTCAGGCTCTAAGTTCAAATATGGAGTCCATGTTCAAGCAAATCTTAGAAGCTCAAGAAAGAAATGCTAAGAACATTGGTGATGAGTTCAAGAACATCCATGCAAAGATTGATGGGACCAATTCTGACCTCAACAACAAGTACATGCAACTTGCCTCTCATCTCAAAGCTTTGGAGAGCCAGGTTGCCTCTATGTCTTCATCTTCCAAGAGCCCAATGGGATCTCTACCAGGAAAACCAGAGAAAAATACCAAGGAATCTTGCAATGTCATCCTCTCTACTACTTCTTCAGAGATTGAGATGTGTGCTCATGAGAAAGAGGAGGATGAGATTGAAATGTTTGGAACTGAGTTTGGGGAAGTTGAGAGATGTGTTGTGGCCACAGATGAAGCACATATTCTGAAGGATGCTGACAAGAAGGCTGAAGTAAAGAGTCTGCAGAAAGCTGAGCCTAGAGCTGAGACACCAGCTGTGAAGAGAACAGACAACAAGCTGAAAGAGGTGAAGCAGGAAGACACTGAGTTTGAGCTATCACCCTATGATAAGCTCCCTTTTCGCCAAAGAGTTCTCACCAAAGCTCTGAAGAAGGTGATCTCAAAGTTCAGGAAAGATCTAAGTGATGTTGGAGTCAAGCTTCCAGAGATCTCAGGTATGCGTGAAGCTCATGTCCAGATGATGCTCATCAAGGACATTCTAGACCACCAAGCTGAAGTGGCTGAGCTTTTGGACATCTCCATTCTGAAGATTGATCCAACAATCCCTCCAAAGTCCCTCCCTAAGCTTGAATCTCAAGGGAAGTTCACTTTGTCTTGCTCCCTTGGTAAGATAACTATGGATGATGCTCTTGTTGATAGTGGTGCTAGTGTAAATGTCATTTCCTTGGATATGGTGAAGAGTCTTGGGATTGAAAGCATGGAACAAGATACTTCTTCTCTCACCTTTGGGGATTCTTCTTCTACAACCCCAATTGGCATAATCAAGGACTTCCCCTTGAAGATTGGTTTCTGCACCATACCCATTGACCTCACTGTTTTGAAGATGGCATCTGAAGAGAGAGAGTCCCTTTGATCCTTGGCACTCCTTTCCTCACTACAGTTGGAGCATGCATTGACTTTCCCAACAAGAAGGTCACCCTCATGCATGTGAACAAAGCAGTCTCCTATCCTCTAAAATCTCCATTGGATGTTGGCTGTTGTGGGAAAATCACTTGTGGAGAACAAGCTGTTGAGAAGCCGCAAGATGAGGTGGTTGTTTGCAAGAAAGAAGGCCTTGCTAGAGAGTCTTCTAAGGAGTTGTGTGTTGAGCACTTGGAAAGTGCTCAAAGAGAGAGGATGAGTGGAGCCTCAAAGGCCACTCATGGCAAGAAGAAGATGGTGAAAGAACCTCATCCTCCACCTCTTGATCTGATCCCACACACTCTCACCCTCCAACCAAAGAAGCTCAAGGATGGTGTCATTGAGTACAAGATCAAGCATAAGGGCAAGTCCACACCATTCTCAAGTGCTAGAGCCATCATCACTCCTCAGCTCCAAGATGACCCAATCAAGCTTCAAGAGCTTCTCTCCCAGGTCCTCACCATCACACTTGAAGGTGGAAAGGATCCTCCTTCTCACTAGTTCAAGAGAAAAGGTTGTCAAGCTAGCGACTCAAAACAAGCTCACTTGGGAGGAAGTCCCATGGCTATCCTTTGTATATATTTCACTAGGATTTTTGTTTTAAAGACCCTTGGGCTGACGAGCTTGGCAACCAGACATTGCTCCCCTAGGCACCAACTGAATCTTCTAACTCTCCTTATGAGGTATCACTCCAACCCTTCTTGTATATACATTTTCTTTTGTCTTGTTGGGATATCTCCTTCTCTCTTACTCACACAGAGACTGTGTGATTTAAGTGTGGGGGAGGTACCAAGTATTTGACAATGTTTGCTTTATGATTGAGAGTCTCATGCATTGCATTGTACATTCATATATGCATAGAAAAACCAAAATTTTTTAAATTTTTTTGAATCATGTAGTTGCATCACTTGCATCTTTAAGATTGAGTCTAGAGCATATAGGTTGCATTCACTTGCACATGGAGCATTGCCTTGTAAAGAACACTTTTTTGCACTGAATTTGACACCCTAGTTAAACATATCAAGTAGCCTAAGTATCTTTTGAAAGGCTTGCATGCTTTGAGCCTTGAAAACACTTCTTGAAACTTGCTTGCTTGCTTGATATTGGCATTGTTCTTGAAACCAACGCCAACCTGAACTTAGACTTGAATGAACTTAATCTCTCTTGCATATGGGATTTGCATACTTGATCATGGATCTCATACACATTTGGGTTATCTTTCCCCATTATACCACTCCTTGTTAACCCAAATGGCATTTCCATACCCTTGAACCCTAGCCATTCTTTGAAGCCTATATTGATTTGCATAAGTGAGGCCTCTTTTGATAGCTTGTCATGTGCAAAATCTTGAGAGTATTGGGAGCAACATGGATTTTTTCTCATCTCTTGCTAGCATAGGGTCCTCATTTGAGCTAGCTTCTATGATGGTGAGTGGAGTCTTTGTTCCTTAAAGGTTTATATCTTTGGTTTTGGATGTGACAATGTTGAGATTGATGAACAAAATATTGAGAAAGAAAAGCCATAGAGACCTAGAATAAAAGTTAAGAAGCTCTTGATTGATGTTTGAGACCTTCCCCCTATATAAAAAAAAAATAAAAGAAAAAGAAAAGGAAAAGAAAGAAAAAGGGAAAAGAAAAAGAAAGATTCAATAAGATAGTGGGGAAGGAAAAACAAAAAGGATTAGAGCTTAGAAAAGTGAATAAGAGGTCCTTAGTGGTTCAATCTTGAAGAAAGAAAGTTGTTCATGGGGTGAGTGATGTGAGTATTTTTTATTTTGGGTTATGGGATGAATAAAAAGGGTGTAGAACTTATAATCTCTTAGGAATGGGGTATAATGATGAGGATGGATCCATGTATGCATGAATTGCTCGTAGTCTTAGATAAATTTTGCATAAAGATCAAGCTCCTTGATTCTTGAGTGATTGCCACCTTAAAAAAATGCATTGAACCCTCCATTTCATCCTTATTAGACCATTTGATCACCTAGCCAAATGATTGAGATCATGTGACCATTTGTGAGAACTCACCTTGAGTGTGTGTGTGTGAATCAATGTGAGAGTTGGTTAAGAGAACATGTCGGTTGATAGGCATTGCATCTTGTGTAGAGGCATAAGAGTATTGATAGGCCTTGAGAAGCTAGAGCATAATAAGAGAGTTTGCTCATGCTATTTGCTATGTTTCTTTAGGATGTCAAGTTGAGTGCTATGAGTATTTCTTTTGGCTTTGTTCCCATATCTATATCTCTCCTCCTTGTGTTTTGAAAAGTTTCCTTGAGGACAAGTAAAGGGCTAGTGTGGGGGAGTTGATATCTTGCATATTTACATGTTTTTAGCATTCATATCGTGTGCATTTTGATCATATAGGTTAGGCATTAGGCATCTTTAGACTCATTTTGCATTCGTAAGTCCTTATCAGGTATTGGAGTGTTCCTTGGAGTAAAAAAAGGTGTTGAGAGTCATTATGATGCAAGAACAATATAAAAAAAGGTGTTTGGCCAAGTTTGGGCTGATACAGTGATCGACCATGAATTTTACCCATTTTTATCCATGGTCTATAGGTGTTTTTATATATATTTACTACAATCTAGAGTCTATTTAGAGTATTTACAGATTCAGGTACGTTCTGGAGAAATATGGTGATTTTGGTGTCTTTTGGAGCCTTTTAAGTGCAGAGCTGCGCAGACGCGTCAGATGTTTAGCTATGGATGGAGACTTTCCCACCGTTAGATTGAGCCCATATTTCGACAAAAGATAGAGCTTTGAGTTAGATTTTCAATGCCACCGGTTTCAGGTCAACCCAACGGTTAGATCAGAAGTTATGCCTGTTTTACTGAAGAGCGGTCAGTCTGTCTCGCGAGAGAGGGCTGTCGAAAAGAGGAATGTATATCGATCGATGGGAAAGCCTTCATATCGATCGATATGGATGCCAGAATGTGGGATGAGTATATTTTATGACTAATTGAAACCCAGAAGTAACCACAAATTACCAGAATGCCCTTGGACGACCAGAAACCTATTTATGTTATTCTAAGCCATTGTTGACGGCTATGTTTTTTTTACACATTCTTTACTTCATTATTCTTGTTTTAGAGTGGGAGAGAAGATCAATTCTCCTTCAGAGATTGATTGGAACTCCATTGGTTTTATCTTTGATTTCTATTCTATTATATTATTCAGACTATGATTTGTGTTTCTTCTATCATGTCTGAGTAATTCATTTTGTTAGGCTTAGGGATTTTATGAGCTTAATATCAAACTGATAATCAATTAGGATTGCTAGGTTATCTATAGAACTTCTACACCAGGGTGATTTGTAATACTAGGATCTGGAATAGTTTTATTCACACGAAAGTGTGACTGATTGTTTGAACCTAGAATCATAGGACAATTGAGATGCACTAAAGTGCAGTCAATTAACGGAATCCGAATCCCGTTGAACATACTTAGGCGCATATGAGAATTTGGTCTAAGAATCTAGTTGAACATAATCGATTAGGTCGTTAATGCTTGTCTGAGGAAGTATCGATCGATGCTCAGGCCATAGCATCGATCGACACTCACTTCTTGTTCGCATGCGAGAGCTGGAACAGAGGCTTAGACATATGATTAGTAATTGTTTGAGAGGGATGATTACTTGCTTATCATAATCGAGTTCTAGATTGAATCTATAAACCCTTAGCATCCTTGAATTGTAGTTTTGAATCTCTTGATTGGTAAATCCCTTGGTCTAGCTATTTCTTATTATAGTTTACAACCTCAATCAATCAAACAACTGCCTTGTTCACATTGCTTTATTTACTGTTTTAATATTGATTGCCTAGCTTAACCTTGATTTCTATAATCTATTGTGTGCCCCTGCTCTCTGTGGATTCGATCCCTAAGTACTACAATCGAACCTCTTATTTGAGAGAGTAAGATCACTTATTAGGGTAATTTGAGTTGATTAGACTTGATTAATAGGTTTAGTCTAGGTTTTATTTACTGTTATAGTTACTTACTGAAAAATTTTTTCTTGTCTTTCAGGTACATACATGCCTATCAGTACCAGAAGCAGTAAGGAAGAATTACTTTTCGTCTCAGATCCTACAAGATTGGAGCGTTCAATCCGCAAAGAAAGACGTTCCCCATCGATCGACAACAACACTAGTTCGTCGATCGACACTCCCCAACTGCAGTCGACCGAGACACCGTCTTCATCGACCGATACTCGTCCACCCTCATCGACCGAAGCTACTCTTCTATTGACCGACATTTCTCACCCGACATCGATCGATGCTTCACCTCGAACATCGATCGATACTGAGCCGCGAGACATGGTTGCGAATATAATTCTTGTACGAGATGAGGACGAAGACCTGTATTACCAGGAGTGTCATCTGCGTAACGCAGCATGTCAGAAGATAGATGGACAAGGGACTGCAATCCTTGAGCCATCTGCTACCACTGAGGATGCTAAAGTTTATTGCCAGAGAACGATAGCAGAATGGACCAGACCTAGTCAGTTCTATACCAACAGATCTGCAATTCAACCTCCAGCAATACAAGGTGTTGATATGAAAGCCAGATACTTCTCTCATGTGGCTCAGCACCCTTTTCAGGGTCTTCCTCAAGAAAACCCCTTCGACCATATTGAGACTCTAGAAGATTATGTGGCTGGAATACATGAGAATGAAGCAGCCAAAAACTACATCATTTGCAAGGTGTTCAAGTATTCTCTATCTGGGAAAGCAAAAACTTGGCTGAGACACTTACCACCGGGGTCTCTCACTACCTGGAGTGATGTCAGGACGGCGTTTCTGACTGAATTCTTCAACGAAGGAAGGGCTGATGAGATAAGGGATAAAATTTGGACATTCTCTCAGGGACCTACAGAAGCTTTTAGAAACTCTTGGGAGAGGTTTAGGAGATACCAAAGGAACTGTCCACATCATGGTTTTACAGAGATTCAGCTGTTGAAGAGGTTCATCATGGGTATCGATGTACGATATTATATCTGGATACTGCAAGCGAAGGAAACTTTGAGACAAGAACCCTAGAGGAAGCTAAGAGACTGATTGAGAACTTGGTGTCTAGCAACAGTGCCAAAAATCTGGATATGCACATGATAAATTCAGCTGTGAAGGATGACAACAAGATCTTTGAGGCTGAGATTGGTTCCATACATGAAGTCTCACTGGTGGAGCAAGCTGTATGCCAAGATGAAGATCAGCGTGATATAGGAGGAGATGAAATTTATGTTAGAGAAGCTTTTGAAAGACCAGCAGGAGATGACTGAGGATTTGAATCTGCATTTGGGTTCTCTCTTTAATGCTTCTGAACCTGAAAACATACCTAATAGACTCCAAAACATAGATAATAGTAGTAAAAACACTCATATACCATGGGTAAAAACGGGTAAAATCCATGGTGTATCATTGATCAACGAGGTTTATCCTTTGAACTTTGATCTGAATTTCGATATATTATTTTTTTGTTTCCTTTTCTGATCTTAAGTTCATGCAGGGGATGAGGGTGTTCAATGCGGTGCTTGACGGAAGTTTCCGGGAATCGCGTATCTCTCACTTCAAAGCCGAGGAGGCTGAAAGAGAACTCTTTTGGTTTTGGAAGGAGGTCGAGGAACAGAGCCGGAGACAGGCTGAGCTCCATTCTCGGGCCCTTGTCCGTGCGGAGAGGAGAGGAAAGAGAACGATTGTCGCCGAGATGAAGCGGAGGGCCGCTTTGTTTGCCACTGAACCCGTGCCACGGTCGAGCTCGCCGGCGAGTTGACCCGCAACACGGTCGTACTCACCGGGCGAGTTGACCCGTGCCTCGGTCGAGCTCGCCAGCGAGTTGACCCGCAAAGCAGTCATACTCGCCGGGCGAGTTGACCCGTGCCGCGGTCGAGCTCGCCGGCGAGCTGACTCGCAACGTGGTCGTACTCGCCGGGCGAGCTGACCCGCAACATGGTCGTACTTGTCGGGCGAGCTGACCCGTTCTACGGTCGTGCTCGCCGGCGAGTAGACCCGTGCTCCTCGGGCGATCCGTTTCGGTTATTCGTTTTCTCGGCTTTTGAAGTTTTGACCGAGATTTGGTTTTTCCGAGGACTTTCGGGCATCGATTCCGTCGTGACCGATTTTGACCCCAACACTCCCTGTGAATTCGATCCCTAAATACTACAACTGAACCTCTTATTTGAGAAAGTAATTCACTCCTTAGGGTAATTTGAGTGATATCAAATTTGGCAACGTTGTCGGGGAGCTTTGATCGCCATTAGATTTAATCTGACTAGGTCTAGGTTATTTCTTTTTAATTGTTTCTGACAAAAACTTTTCTTTTCTTTTAAGGTGCATGCCTAGCCGTACCAGAAGCAACAAGGAAACTCAGCTACTATTCTCAGAAGATCCTGCAAGCTTGGAACGTTCGATCTGCAAAGACAAACGCTCCACATCGATTGACATCAACACCAGTTTGTCGACCGACATTCGCACACCAACATCGACCGAGAAATCTTCTTCATCGACAGATACTCGCTCATCACCGTCAACCAACACTACTCTTCCGTCGACCGACATAGCTCATCCGACATCGATCGATACCTCAGTCTTTACATCGATCGATACTCAGCTGCGAGACATGGTTGCGACACTGATTCTCGGACATGACGAGAATGGGGACTTGCGTGATCAAGAAGGTCACCTGCATAATGCAGCAGGTCAAAAGTTAGATGCACAGGGGACTGTAATCCCTGAACCTGAAGCTGTAGCTACAAGAACTTTGGCTGATTACAACCGTCTAGATCAGTTCTATGCCAACAGATCAGCCATTCGCCCTCCAGCTATTCAGAGAGGCAATTTCGAGTTGAACCCGCAGTACTACACACTTGTGGGACAAACACCCTACTGTGGGTTATCTCACGAGCATCCTATGGACCATCTGGAGAGGTTTGAGGAAGCAGGTTTGCTTAGGAGCAGATGGATGAAGTAAAAGCAAAGCTGGATAGTGTTCATAATCTGCTAAGGAAGCAGGTTTGCTCAGTAGAAGATGCAGAAGCTGTAGATGCAGAGGATGACAGCATAGAAGAGGATGTGAACTTCATCAGTGGAGCTGAATTTCAGAGGTCTGGAAACCAGGGAGGAAACAGAAACTTCTTTGGACAAAGAAGTAACTTCAATCAGAATTCACAAAAGCCCTTCAACAACAACTACAACAGCAACTTCAACAACAACAGGAGCTATGGAAATTCATCTTACCATAATCCATTACAACCAACTCAGGAGAGCAAGATAGAAGCCATGCTTGACCAGGTTATTGAAGGTCAATAGAAGCTGACAGTGGATTTCAATGGGAAGATTGATGATGTCTACACCAACCTAAACATAAAGTTTGAAGCTTTGAGTACTCATGTGAAGAAATTAGAGACCCAGGTGGTTAAGACAGGAGAAGCAGTTAAGAAGCAAAGCCTGAACAAGGGGGATAGGAGAAGAAGCAACAAAGAACCATGTGAATGCTATCATAGATAATGATTTCTGGCAAGTGGTGGAGTTTGAGAAGCTGCAAGAAGGGGTTTTCGAAGTGGAAAGTTCCATGAGTTTCGGCGAGTCACATTGGTGTTGACCGACGTCGACTAGTGACCATCAATCGATGGACTCTACACCGAGTCGATCGACGATTCGACGAGCATCGATTGACACCATCATTGGATTCGAGCGCTTCATGCAATGCCGTGAGGATAATGACTCACGAGGAGTTTGCAGCAAGACACCCGCATCCGCCCAACCCTTTTTGCGTCAAAATTGGTCGGCATCAAGAACCAGCCATCGATCGACAGAGAGATGATGACCTCGATCGACAACATCCAGCACCCATCGATCGACGTGCACCTTTCACATACCGAGTGCAGCTACCAAAGATTGATGCAGAACGAATCAATGCACTCAGACAACAATCCAAACCTTCAGATACACGACCAGACACCACCAGATATCAACCCAAAGATGCACCAGAGCCTATGGAAGTTGATAAAGCTACAGAAGGGACAACCTTGAAGAAGAGGAAAGAAAAGTTTCCCAACCATCTGAAAAGGGGAGTCAATGAGAAGGAACTGAATAGTTTCACAAAGAGAGATCTCAGAATCCCACTTGAGAAACCTTTTGAAGAAGCCTACTTTACCCACAGGTTGTGGATGTTCTTTAGAGAAACCAAGGAGACTGAAGAAGACATTAGAAGAATGTTCCATCAGGTCAGAGAAAGATGAAGCAGCGGATCACATTGAAGAAGAAGAGTGATCCTGGGAAGTTTACAGTACCCTATGTAGTGCAAGGTATCACTTTCCCACATGCCCTATGCGACACAGGAGCTGCAGTAAGCATCTTACCCAAGGTGATGGCAGACCATCTAGGTTTGAAGATAGAACCATCGGACGATTCATTTGTATTTGTGGATTGTTCTCAAAGGAACTCTGGAGGAATCATCAGAGACCTTGAGGTGCAGATTGCTAATGCAATAGTTCCAGTTTGACTTCCATGTCCTGGACATCAAGCTGAATTTGAACACTTCTCTACTACTTGGAAGAGCATTCTTAGCTACAGTAGGAGCAATCTGCAACATGCAGACTAACGAGTTGTGCCTGACTCTCATAGATCCAAATGTCTACTATGATCCAGTCAAGATTTTCTAGACAAAGAAGCCCAACACAGAGATTGGGGATGATCCAAGATTCGTTGGAGTATGTTTCTGTGGAGAAGAGATTGATTCAGAAGTTGAGTATGAGACAGAGTATGACGAATCGATCGGCGACAGCAATCACACATCGATCAATCTTCGTCCATCAGGATCAATCAACATGCCAGAAAAGACATCGATCGATGCGAAGTTTGCTCAATAGAAAGAAGAATTCCCATATGGAAATTTTTTGATTGACAGTTTGGAAAGTGATCATTATCACCCCACTTTTGCTATTAATACTGCCACATCCGCGTCTAGACACGAAGAGTATGATGAGGATTACAAGGAGGAACAAGCTATAGAATATCCTGATCTTCTTGCAGAAGAAGAAAGGATTCCACATCATTCCTACAGACAATGGAATGCAGCATCGATCGACACTCCTCATCACTAGTCAAACCGACTACATGCATTGATCGACACACCCTACAGCGTATCGATCGACACTAAGGCGGCCGACATGGAGAATAATGGAAAATTTTCAATTGGAAGTTGGGATGATTGCTATAAAGAGAGCGTTGCAGTAGAGGAAACATCAGACGCCCTAGAAGAAGACAAGATGAGTAGAGGTTTCACCACAGAAGACTTCTTCAAATCCAGTGGAGGAGCTGATATTCAACCTTTACCATCGATCAACAACACTGCTGCAACATCGATCGATATTCATCCATCAACATCGATCGACATGCATCCAAACCCTTGATTTGAGCTATGCAAACAAGACCCTATAGATTATGGAAATCTAGCACCGGATGAGTTTGGTATTTTCAGGGATCAAGATGGCCATGCACGAGCTATAGATGGAAGAATTCTTCAAGTATCAAGAGAATATATTGCAGACATTCTTAAGGTTTCCAATGGACCAGACAACCTCTTCATGCAACGCAGCAATCCAGAGCACCAGCAGGAAGTTACAGACAAGCATAATGATACAGCTGGGAGATTCGATCCAACACCTCAACCACATACTCAACCATCGATCGACAGGACATGTCCACCATCGACCGATAAGCATCTACCCACATCGATCAACACGGAGAATAAGCCATCGACAATATACTCAAAGAAGGAGATTGATGAGTTTGTCCACAATATCTACAAGGAGTTGGGAAAAGCAGAGGAGCATTTAACCAAGGGACTCGACGATATCTAGTTCCCTCTCGACAACAGCATAGCATGGTTAACCACACGTATAGATGAGATGAATAAATCCATCACCAGACTTAAGGAACAGCGAGCAGCAGACACAGGAACACTAACTTCGATTTATTTGCACACTCGGATGATAATCAATAACATGTTCGAACAAGTGAAGGCTCGCCTACAATCAATTGAAGAAAGTCTTGTTGGAATCTACTCTCAAATAAATAAGGAAGTAGATAGTTTCACATCCAGAATGGACGCATCACAGCAAGAGGTTGACAAGATTCAAAAACAGCTTGATTTTCAAGAAGTTACAGCTGCGTCGATCGACAAGGACACCAATCCATTGATCGACAGATGTGTCATGATACTCGAAGGCCAGATGCAGTTATTCGGTGAAAAACTTCACAAGATTATTCAAAGGCAACTTGCGAGTCGACCTTCATCATCCGCATCGATCGACAGAGGATACATGAGATCGATCAACAAGCATCTTTCAGAGACGATCGATGCAACTACAACAGCATCGATCGACGTAGAGCTTCAGCCTGCCCGCGAGAAGAAACTAAAAGACATGATTTATTCAATGCAAGAAGAGCTGAAGGAACTATCCGATTATGCTTATGACAAGCTTGGAAAGCACGAGTTTAGCATTGAAAACATTGGAGAGAGGCCACAGATCATCTCAGATGCAGCAGCAAAGATGAATGAGAGATGGACCATAGGGGAAGATGCCACAAGAAGCTTCATTGCTACATGGTTCCAGATGAACAGAGATAATGTGGATACTTGTTTTCCAACAAGTAGCTGCTTTGCACCTCACTAGCCCAACCACCTCCAAAGTCAAGCTAAATGACTATAACAAAGCGCTGAGTGGGAGGCAACCCACTATTAGGTAATTTTACGTAGCTTTATTCATTTTAGTTACTTATTTTCGTTTTTCAATTTTTATTTTCAGAAAATATAAAAAAAAAGAATAGAGAGGAGGATGAACTAGAGTAGACGATTGCCAATGATATCGACCGACGAAACCATGTCGATATCGATCGACACTGCCACTTTCAAAACGATCGACGGCCTTCCCTTACCATCAAACGATACGGACTTCGGCCAGGTATATCGTTCTAAACTTTATTGTTCTATAGTTTAGGGTTTGAGGTTCAAATTTATGAAAATATTAAATTTTTAATATTGTATTCTGAGTTGAAGAAATGATTTTGTTCCCGCCCAAAATATGAAACGTCGCGAAACAAATTACACTCGACGGCTGAGTTATAGGAACGTTAAGGCTGGTTTATACCATTCATATATGTTACTACTGAATTATGCATACTTTACGGTTTGAGGTTCAAATTTAAGAAAAGATTGAAGTTTTAATATTGTGTTCAAAAGATAAACTTTATAATTTTTATAACTTTATAGTTCTATAGTTTAGGGTTTGAGGTTCAAATTTAAGAAAATATTAAAGTTTTAATGTTGAGTTCAGAGTTGAATGAATGATTTTTCCGGCCCAAAATATGAAACGTCGCGAAACATATTACATTTGACGGCTAAGTTATAGAAACGTTACGGCTGGCTTATACCATTCAGATACGTTACAGCTGAGTTTGATTCTAAACTAACCCTAATCTAAAACCTAGAAACAAAAAAGCTTGAGCCGTGTCAACAAATTCTAAACCTAACTAAGCCACCGTGTGTTTCTTACATATCAAGAGAGTCGTGAGGTCATTATTGTCTTCTTCTTTTTCCGCCGTAGTTCCGTTACCACGAGAGCTCCGACGTCTTCAAGTCACACAACGGTTTTATTACCTCCTCCACCACCAAGATTTTCTGCATCCAGTAACAAGAACAAATTCAAAACACAGAGAAAGAGCGAGAGAGACTGAAAGAGAGAGAGAGGTGACCAGTTTGGTTACAAGCGGTGGTGGTGGCGACTACGGTGAAGACATAGACCGCCAAAGATGGATCTGAGAAATGGAAACAAGGATAACGTCGGCGGGTATAGATGGCGACGGCGACGAGCTCAAGAGCTCAATATCCAACGACGGCGAAGACCAGTCTTCTTCGACACTTTTTCTTCTTCTCCGACAATCTTCTTTTCTTATTTGAAATTTCTTCTTCTCTCATTTCTAAGATTTACAAACCAAATATAGTAAGACATAAGAAATGAATGATGATGTATGAATCTCTCTTGTTTACAAGACAGAAAGTGAGAGAGATGAAGAAGATCTGGGACTGTGAAGAACTCCCGAAGGAAAGAGAAGAGGAGAAGGAGAAGTGAAATAGAAGAGAGAAAGTGAAGAAAAAATGCATTTTAGACCATTAGATCAAAACTAATCGATCGTCGAGAATTGTAGTCCCTGTACGGAAAGATCTAACCAATGAGAAAAAAAGTTAGAGGATAATCCCAAGATGGATTTGTAGCCCTTAGATTAAAACAATCAATGGTTAATGATTTAATTTTGATGGTTAAAATTATATTTTATATTAAAGTGTATTTTTGATAAACTTTTATATTTTAAAACTTGGATTTTATGATTATATTTTGATTTTTTGATGTGTGGTTTAAATATGAAGTTTAAAGTTTAGGCTACATAACTAAGTGAGTTTAGGGTTTGGTAAATAGTGTTTTGGGTTCCGATTTAAGGTTTAAGATTCTATTTTAAAATAAAAAAAATGAGAGTTTTAACATTTGTAGTTAGAATTTATGGTATATGATTAATCAAATTTTAAAAAAAGTTTGAAGTTTAATGTTTTATGGTATAGGTCAAAGTATGTAGTCTAGGGTTTAGGGTTAAAGGTTCGAAATAGATATGGTTTGAGATAATGTTTTGAAAATATTTAACTTTATAATTTTATATTTAATATTTGTAGTTTAAATTTTAAAATATTATAAAATATTTAATTTTACAGTGAAAATATTGAACCCTTAGACTAAAATCAATCAATGGTCATGAAAAAATCAATATAAATTGTAATCTTAGTTCTTTTCAATTTGTTTTAAAAGTTGATTAAATCTAAAGAATGTAGTTACGGGTATAAATACCATTTTAAATTAAAGATTATTTTTTAAATGATTGAAATTTGAGTTTAACTCTAAGCTATAAACCTAAACTTTAAACATAAACCTTAAACTTTAAATAATAAAAAATATTGGATTTAATGTTTAAAGATAAACTTTATAATTTTTATAACTTTATAATTCTATAGTTTATGATATGAGGTTTAATTGTATAAGTGATTTTAAGAGAACATATATCTCAAGATCAAGTTAAAGTCTCAACTTGAAATTCAAGAAACTATACACATTCAGTTAATTTATATTCACTTGATAATGATAAGATGATCTTCAATATAACTTCTTAAAGTACTTGAATTCAGTTTTCCGATTTTAGGGTATATTTGAGGTATGACTGATTTATATAAACGATACGACTGAGTTATCTAAACGATACGCTTGAGTTATCTAAACATTTTCTTATTTTGGGGTATGTTTGAGGTATGACTGAGTTTGTGTAAACGACACGGCTGAGATATATAAACGACCCGGCTGAGTAGTTAAACATAGCACAATTCAAACACAAAATACATGGGTGAGTTATGTTTCTTACATAGAAAACCAAAAATACAGGTTTATAGCACCATTCGGGTGATAACTCGTCCATGTATCCAAGCTTCATTGAACTCCTATGTGTCGTTTCTGCTGAATCCCTCACTTCTTTCTGTCTCTTCCATCCTCTTCTTGTTCAATCTTCTCTTTCACTCAGATCTGAAAAAGAATTTAGATTATCCAAATATGGGTATCAAATCACAAACAAACTTAAATAAATACATCCCACAAATGCTGATTCGGGTGTTTTTTGGAATGTATTTGCCTTTTCTCCTCGGAATGCACACTTCTTATAGCTAGGTTTTCGGAGATTGGCGGGAAGTAACTCAGCCACAATTGCATATATAAACCAGCCGTAAAAGAAAAGTAACTCAGTCACAACATAAATTAAAGCTCAGCCACGTCTTGGATTCAGGAGATAATCTAAATAATTGAACTGGAGCTTTTCCCTCATTAGTCATATGCAGGTCCTTCCGGTTGCAAATATCAGCCAAATCAAGACGGGATTTAACATTGTCTTTTGTTTTCCCTTGAACATTCAGCACTGTATTGATGATATTATCAAAAAAATTCTTCTCGATATGCATCACATCAAGATTATGACGAAGAAGAAGATGTTTCCAATAAGGTAACTCCCAAAATATACTCTGCTTATGCCAATTATGTTTCTCACCGTATCCCGCTATTTTTGGATGTCCTTCTCCTCCACAGTTAGCAGTCTTTGGTAATCCCATCACATGATCAGTCCATAAAGCTTCGCCTGAATATATCGCTGGTGGATCAGAATCAACTACTTTATTTTTTCTGAAGTTTTTCTTGTTACGGCGCAGACTATGATCTTTTGGAAGAAAACCAACATGATTTCCTTCCATGCTTCAGCCAAAAATCTTCAGTATCATCCATACAATAAGGACATGCTAAACGACCATGAGTTGTCCATCCAGATAACATAGCATAAGCGGGAAAATCACTGATCGTCCATAAAAGCATAGCTCGTAATGTAAAGTTTTGCTTCAGCGATACATCATATGACTCAACTCCATCAGTCCATAAACCATTAAGCTCCTCTATGAGAGGCTGTAAAAACACATCTAAACTCCTTTTTGGATGGTTGGGACCAGGAATTAATATTGTGAGAAACATAAACTCACGTTTCATACACATGTCAGGTGGTAGATTATATGGAGTAAGAATGACCGGCCACAGCGAATAATTTTGACCAGACATACCAAAAGGATTAAATCCATCCGTGCACAAACCAAGATAGACATTTCTAGATTCATTGGCAAAATCAGGATATACCTGGTTAAAGTGTTTCCATGCTTCACCATCTGATGGATGACTCATAACATTACTAGCCTGAGTTGAATAATGCTTTTTGTGCCACCTCATATGTGAAGCTGTCTTCTTCGACTGATATAATCTTTTCAGTCTATCAGCTATTGGCAGATAACACATTTGTCGAAAAGGAACATTTTTTCTTCCAGGTTTTGAACTTTTGAACCTGGCAGCTGCACAAAATTTACAGCTTTCTAGGTCTGCGTCATTCTTCCAGAAGATCATACAATTATTCTGACACACATCTATCTTTTTGTAAGGCAGCCCCAATGATCGCATCAGTTTCTTTGTGTCGTAGTATGAAGCAGTGGCAGTGTTATCTGCAGGCATGTAGTCTTTCAACATTTGAGCAATATAATCCATGCACTTCTCAGACAAGTTATAATCTGTTTTCAGAGTCATACATCGAGCCGCTAATGACAACTGTGAGTGTCTTTCTCGGCATCCATCATATATAGGATTTTGGCTTGCATTTAACAGACTGAAAATATTTTTGGCTTCTTCATTGGGATCTTCTTCAATACTTACATGAGAGGATGTATGATCATTAAAGGCATCACTTATCATCTCAACATAAGAGTTTTGAGCTTGCATGGAAACATCTATGGGCGTGTTTGTATTTTCCTGAGCACGTTGCGGGTGATTGTCAACTCCATAGTTTTCTCCTTGTGCAACCCAAACAAGATAATTAGCCATAAATCCTCTGTTATATAAATGGCCAACGACTGTTTGCTCATCAAGCAATTTTCTATTCTCACACTTGATGCACGGGCAGAATATTTTCTGCTTTTGAGTAAATGAAACATGGTTTTTAGCATTAGCCATGAAACCTTTCAATCCTTCTGTAAATGCATTCGAGACTTGATTGGTATTGGGATCAATTCTTGCGTACATCCATTGCCTCATAGCATTACTCGAAGACATTTTAGAAATTCAAAAAATCTGCAACCAACTGATGTAGAACTTGAATAAATCATTAACTCAATGCATAAGTACATATACCAGGAACGTTTCTAACAAATAATTACCTCAGTTTTGCTTTTGAATAATTTAGTTGGTATCAACAGACTCCCGAATGGCACCTGTATTATGTAGTCAACAAGTAGACGTAAGTTTTCCGAGCCGTTCAAAGTTGTCTAGATTTAGACTTCTGAGACTCTAGTTGAATAGCATAAATAAAGATACACATATATCAGATTCATCATACCGAGTGAGCAGAATCAATCGTACGACAAGTAGACGTAAGTCAGTGTTTCGGGTATTTTCCGGTTCCTAGTTTTACTATCCGAACCGAATCTGAAACTATCAGAACCAAACCGAACCAAAATTTTGTAAAGTAGTAAATGGATCTTCTAACCCCTACCCGGACTACCCGAAACCCAAAATACCCGAACCGAACCGAACCGAACCGATACCCGAAATGCCCAGGCCTCACAAAAACTATAAACCTTTTTCAATAAAAACATATAATAAAAATTATAATCACTGTCACATTCTTTGCCACATATTTTTTATATTTTTTTTTTTTGCAAATTAGCAATGATTCAAAAATATTGAATGTTTCTTGCAAAATTAGCAAGATATTAGTCTATGTTGCAAAAGGTTGCAATTTAGTAACGAAAATAAGCAATGTATGTTATAGTTGTTATTTTGCAATAAATTTGTAATGAAATTGTAACGATTATTCGTTATTGCAAAAATATTGCAATAATCATAGCAAATTATTAACGAAAATGAACGTTGCAATTTTTCTGTTGCAATAGAGCTATTTTCTTGTAGTGCACGGACTCGAAAACGCAGCAGAGAAGATGATTTCGAGCGATTGCAGCGAAGAATATTTCGTTGAAACGATTGGAGACGACTTTTTCAGGGAAGAAGATCTCGGAGAAGACAAGACAGAGAGTTAGTTCGAGGAATGTTGGTGTCAAAATCGGTCACGACGGAATCAATGACTGAAAGTCTCTGGAAAGTATTTCTTGAAACAAAAAGTCTCGGATAATTTGAAAAGAAGTTATACGAGATTTTCTCAAATTAGAATATCTACTCTCTGGTGAGGTCGAAAACGGTTATCTCGAAATCTACGGCCAAAGATCCTTCCAAACTCAAAGATTTCCCGCACGAACGACTAACGGGGGAAAGATCGGGCAACGGAAAACCCACGGGCGGCAAAGAACCCCTGGCGCCGGCGGCACGCGTCACGCGGACCGGCCTGGCGCCGGTAGCAAGCCGGCTGGGCGCCGGCGGCAAGCCGGCGGCACGCGTCACGCGAGCCGGCCTGGCGCCGGCGGCACGCGTCACGCGGGCCGGCCTGGTGCCGGCGGCACCCCGGCCTGGCGCCGGCGGCACCCCGGACTGGCTCCGGCGGCACACGTCACGCGAGCCGGCCTGGCGCCGGCGGCACGCGTCACGCGAGCCGGCCTGGCGCCGGCGGCACCCCGGCCTGGCGCCGGCGGCATGCGTCACGCGAGCCGGCCTGGCGCCGGCGGCACCCCGGCCTGGCGCCGGCGGCACGCGTCACGAGAGCCGGCCTGGCGCCGGCGGCACCCCGGCCTGGCGCCGGCGGCACGTGTCCCGCAAGCCGGCCTGGCGCCGGCGGCAAGCCCCATGACGCCGGTCGACGGCCCTCGTCCTGGTCTCGATCCCATCATGCTCGGTCTGATCCCATCTTGGCTTGTTTGGATCGATCCTCGTGAGTTTGGTACGATCACGGCTACGGAATGAACACCTTTCGATTCGGTTGGAATCGTCCTCGATGTTTTACGACAAAAACTAGAAGGATTGGATTTCTCGTACAAGATATCGTATAAAACAAAGATCGATTAACTTGAACATCGATCCTTTAGGCTATACGGTTTATTTTACGAGAAAGATAGTCTTTTCGAGAAATCGTATAAAACGTTCAACGACTTAAGACAAGTCCACGGACTTACTTACGATTTTAAGAATTCAGGCCCAATCATGCTGTGACGGTTTATCCGATTTCCCGAAACATCGGATAAACATCAAGTCACCGAAAAATAGGGAAAAACTCGAGGATAATTACGAAGATCGACGAAAATGGAATACTTCCTGAAGAGATAAACTTGGGCCCAAAGTCGAGGTCCATCATCCTAAGGCAAACCGACCTAGGAGTGGGTATATAAGTAGAGCAAGAGCAGAGGAGAAGGGATCCGAAAATCCTAGAATCTAGACTTAGAGAACTCCTGCTAGCTTAGAGAACTTAGAACCTAGGCGGTTAGGCCAGCGAGGCAGGACTTAGAACGTCTGGCCGCCTCTTGTTCTAGTTTTATCTTCTCCGCAGACCCCTGTTCCTCTCGGAAGGATCTAACAATTCTTCTACTCAGAGCTCCGCACATAGAAACCCTAGGCATTACCTTCGACATGCCCGTTTCTATGACCAACGCTCATACTAGACGAACCAGGCCCTAGAACATTTGGCCGCCTCCTGCTCGCAAATCTCCGCTCCTCTCGGAAGGATCGGACAATTCTTTTACTTAAGAGCTCCGCACATAGAAACCCTAGGCGTTATCTTGGACATGCCTGTTTCTATGACTAACGCTCATACTAGACGAACCCGCCCAGACGGTTCGATCTCTTGTTCAATTACACCTAAACTGAACTACGTCCGACTTGATCCTCGAAAGGGGTACGTAGGCAGCCTTTCTTAAGGTCCAGTCCCAAATCTTAACAAAACCTTTTTCGCATTTATTCGGTCACTTGTCGTTGGCTATCGCAGAGAATTCGAACCTTCAGGGAAAGTCGGGTTAACTTGGCTTTCCTCCGCAATCTTATTCATTAAAATTGACGATGTGAATTTTGGTTCCCACAGTTTGGCGCTAGAAGGAGGGGGGGACGGATTACTCTTACTCATACGGTCGCAAAGCTCTTGATCGAACCGATGTCCGGAAATATGAAAGAAAAAGTTGCAGTTTGCGTCAACGATGGTAAAACAACTCCAGCAGCGACCGTTCCTACGGCCAACGCTTACGCAAACGCCACTGTGCTCGAACAAATCAAAAACCTAGCCGCGGCTTTCCGCCACAGGAAGAGCACGAAAACGAGCTCGCAATTTCTGTATCTAAACAGAAAGGGCAACGATAAAATCTATCAAACCCCAAAAATTCTTCTTGTTACCAAGTTAGAGAAATCGCAACGAGCAAGGTTTCTACAAAAAACGTTTCTTTCGAGAACCTCTCGGAAAAATAAAACTTATTCTCCTCGAAACCTTGGGGAAACCCTATATTACTCGCGGAACAGAAGCACGGGAAATCGGTTCACCGATTCCCACTGCCACACTTCTTACAAACAACTCTCAAGGAACAAACGGGAAAACGAAAGGAGGTCGGAGCTTGATCTTACTAGGACGACTTGCCATAGGGTAAGATCAGTCTTCCCAGTTCGCCTTAGTAAGAGCCCACTTTTTTCTCCTTTGTGTCTAGGTCAAAATGGCTTTAGTTTCATCTCAATCGGAGTTTCCGTTGAGATTTTACGAAGAGAACAAAGTCACTATCCCGGCCACCTCGCCGTGGGCAAGGACAAACATTACCGAGGTCACCTCACCCTCCGACATGGCTACCTCGCCACAGGGTGAACTCACCTTCGTTTTCCTTTGAGTCTAGATCAAAGTGGCTTTCGTTTCGTCTCAATCGGAGTTTCCGTTGAGATTTTACGAAGGGAACAAAATCACTCTCCCGGCCACCTCGCCCGTGGACGAGAACAACCATCACCAAGGTCACCTCGCCCATGGCCACCTCGCCTGTGGAAATCTCACTTTGCTCTCCTTTGAGTCTAGGTCAAGATGGTTTTCGTTTCGTCTCAATCGGAGCTTCCGTTGAGATTTTACGAAGAAAACAATGTCGCTGTCTCGACCACCTCGCCCATGAGAAGGATCTCTCTGTCCCGTCATAGGACGAGCCCGGTCCTGTCTCAGTACCATGCATCTTTGCCTGAGTTTTCGTAACTCGATCTTTGAGTCCGTGAGCCCCGGGGATCGACGAAGGCGAGCAACAGCAGCATCAGCGGACGCGGGACACGGCACGGGCTGCAGGGCACCTGGCGCCGGCGGCAGGGCGCCTGGCGCCGGCGGCAGACCGCCTGGCGCCGGCGGCAGACCGACCACACCGCGCCTGGCGCCGGCGGCAGGCTCGTCCTCTCCCGTCTGGCGCCGGTGGCAGGCCCATCGTTTCCCGTCTGGCGCCAGCGGCAAGGGTCCTGGCGCCCATCCGTGCAGTCGTCTCGTGATCTCGGGCAACGGCAACATCTTGGTCCCTTAAACCCATGTTCGGATTGTTCGAGAAACACGACGATTCTTCCGCAAAGCCTTCTCAATTGTTTAACAAAGTTCATATTTTAAAATCAAGCTCGGCAATATTTTACGAAACACCATTCGTAAAGTCATACAAGATCATATGAAACGATAAGGACCTAACCAGTTCGCTCATAGCCTGACGAGTTAAGAGCCTCACTCGAGTGGCGTCTTGCCCAATGTCTCCATTTGTCTAAAGCACCCACCTTAGCCTTCTTCGAGTTATCGCCTACTTCTCCTCCCTTTGCTTCAACGATTCTGTAATGTTCCTTCGGACACATTGTCAATTTAACCAGCAGTACGAAGAAACGAGAACAGGAACTTGGGCGTTCATATCTCTCTTTTGCTCCGATATTCTCGTCAGAATTTCATCAAAACACCGATTCTCGTTCGGTATCAAACTTTTCAAAGTCCTTTGACGATGAACCGTTAAAAGTCACGAAACAAAGACGAACGGGCAAGAGGCAGCCTTGAACGATCGATGAGACTAAGGCAGAACATGCAAACCGATCTAGTCTCTCGAAAAACCGAGACACGATCGCCCCGCGTTGTAAAAGCATACTCATCCCGCTTCCTAAAAGAAAGAAAAAACGTACACAAGCCTTCAGAAGAACGGCTAACCCGTTTTCTTTCGTAAGAAGAAAAGGAAAGTAGGTACGTATAATCCCATCTTCAAAAACTTTTTGCTTCAGCATCAAGACAACGCTTTTGACAAAGCAAACTCTCGCAGCAATAAGATTCGTCTAAAAGACGCTAGTGACATAGCCCAACCGTTACAAACATAGTCTTGAAAACTCTACGTCGTCTCTCGTCGCAAACTCGCGACTAGAAACGTGTACCAACGTCAGACTAATAGCACGACGGTGAACTACGAAAATAACGAAATAACCTTCGGTAAAACTCCATGAGTAGTTCGAAGCAGCTTTCGTCCAAAAGGTCGAAATCATAGCGGAAACATCTCCCGTGTAATCCGCGGAAACATCGCTACTTTAACAATCTGCGATTTTCTATCTCCATGAAACCGGTCATCCATTACTTTCGTATAACAAGAATATTTTAAAACAAAACAGCCTATGGAAAAAACATGATCGGTCTCATGCAAAACGATTTCGCAGTACGCAAAAGTGAATGAAGAAAACATAATCCGTGGTCGCGAATATCACAAGTAATTTGTGAGAAACGCTCTCCGGTTACCTTTGCAAAAACCCCCTCTTACATCACTTTTACGAAAAATCCTCTGTATGGTCGAGTCAATTCATACAAAGCAACTTTCGTAAAATAAACATAATGGGTCCGACGGGTAACTGTCATAGACAGTTTTTGCTCCACAAGGTTTCTGGCTCCTGCTTTCACTCCCCGCGGTTACGTCCGAGCAGTAAATAATCACGCAGACGAACCCGCACGTGTCCTGCGTCGATCCCTTAAACTTTGTCCCCCTCGGATAAAATGAAACGATTTTCATGCAACAAAAAAAAATATTTTATACGAACCATTCATCGTATAACTGAGACCTAAAGTGGAAGATCGTTTCTAAAAGCCATCAGCCATAACTCAGAAAACTCCGCTATGCTTGGCATGTCTATCTCGGCAAACGCTATTTGGCCCTCGGCCAACTACGCATTTCCGTAAAGCCCGGACCTGAATTCGGCATCCCCATTAAGGACAATCGTAAACTAACATGACCTTAATAAGGGTCATGGTCTGATTGTTTACCAACAACTTCTTTGGCGATACGGCTGAATCTAGCCTCCATGCCAATCCAAAGCTACTGAGCGACCACCGCTCAATCACTTAACGACTAAAAACAACAATCCACGATTTGTTCATAGAACGCCAAGTGACTATTACGCAAGCAATTTGTCGTATAACCCAGAATCGGAAATCATACGATAAACTCTTCATACCAAAACTCAGTCCTAAGAACCATATGGTTAACGGAAGATTTAAACCTATCGTCAATTGATTAAGTTCTATACGCCCCGTAAACACGGCATGAAAAGAAACACTCGTGACAAGGCTCCAAGAGTTATATGAGTCATCCTTAATATATACAATCAAATCCCGGAAGGCCGACACTTCACGAAGCACTGTGAATGTAGACGCTTCTCCCTGGGTCAAACTTACGCGACCCCTTGGTCCTGCGTCCAAACCGAAACAACAGTTTCTGGCTGCAAACATTCGCAAAACATCTCCAAGCCCGCGAACATTTCAACCACGAAATGCGGCACAAGGAAAACTCGACCTTCAGCACTGCGAGACGTCACTAACGCTCGAAGGACATTCTTTTCCTCAAAACGTTTCAGACGAAATCCTCGTCTCTAGAACTCAAAACATACAAACACACCTCTAAACGGTAACATGCCTCTAAACTGGCATCATTTTGTTGTTGCTGATCACAACAAACGAACTCTAACGTCCTAAACAGACAAATAGCCGCCCTTCAAGGGGTAGGCTTTCTTGCATCTGACAAGGATAAACATAACGCGCTATACAAGAAATCCAAATTTTGGTTTAGCTCTTCGTAAAGGAAGTAGCTCGACTCACGCCCAGACAAATCATATAAGCCGACAACAATTCGCGGATTTTAAACGGTACGAGTCAGGTTAAAATCGCAACCAGGCAAAACGAAAGTCGATTTGTCATCGCAAAGCCTCAGTCCGAGAGTAAACCTAGGTCTTGCCCTAAACCCAGCCACGCTGGATCTTGACATCTCACAGACATAGTATGGTATACGAGATCCAAAAATTTGTCTCTTCACGAACTTTTCGCGTAATTCGGTAAACCGCGGAAAATCTCGCTTTATGCAAACAGTAGGTACGGTGATCATCAGGGAAGTAGGAATGAGACGACAACTCACACCCTCTTTCTCATACTTCGAAAAAACTGAAGTTCATAAATAATCGAAAAACAAATACATCAACAACATCATGCTCGAAAATCTCTCATGACACATAACCAGACCATATAAGTCTCGCTGGAAAACAGATCACAAGGATCTTAAACTCCAAAACGAACTACAGAAGGCTTGATCCCTACAACAAGGGTACGTAGGCAGCCTTCGAAAGGTGCAGCCCCAATCTTACCACTTTCAACAGAGCCTTTCAACCATTAATTCCGCCTATCTTACCTGACATGTCTTATCGCTCGCAAGAACATCACGAAGGTTCTAACGAGCTGGGGGGCTAAATGTTGGTGTCAAAATCGGTCACGACGGAATCAATGACTGAAAGTCTCTAGAAAGTATTTCTTGAAACAAAAAGTCTCGGATAATTTGAAAAGAAGTTATACGAGATTTTCTCAAATTAGAATATCTACTCTCTTGTGAGGTCGAAAACGGTTATCTCGAAATCTACGGCCAAAGATCCTTCCAAACTCAAAGATTTCCCGCACGAACGACTAATGGGGGAAAGATCGGGCAACGGAAAACCCACGGGTGGCAAAGAACCCCTGGCGCCGGCGGCACGCGTCACGCGGACCGGCCTGGCGCCGGCGGCAAGCCGGCCTGGCGCCGGCGGCACGCGTCACGCGAGCCGGCCTGGCGCCGGCGTCACGCGTCACGCGAGCCAGCCTGGCGCCGGCGGCACGCGTCACGCGAGCCGGCCTGGCGCCGGTGGCACCCCGGCCTGGCACCGGCGGCACGCGTCACGCGAGCCGGCCTGGCGCCGGCGGCACCCCGGCCTGGCGCCGGCGGCACCCCGGCCTGGGGCCGGCGGCACCCCGGCCTGGCGCCGGCGGCCCCCCGGCCTGGCGCCGGCAGCACGCGTCACGCGTCACGCGAGCCGGCCTGGCGCCGGCGGCTAGCCCCATGACGCCGGTCGACGGCCCTCGTCCTGGTCTCGGTCCCATCATGCTCGGTCTGATCCCATCTTGGCTTGTTTGGATCGATCCTCGTGAGTTTGGTACGATCACGGCTACGGAATGAACACCTTTCGATTCGGTTGGAATCGTCCTCAAGTTTTACGACAAAAACTAGAAGGATTGGATTTCTCGTAGAAGATATCGTATAAAACAAAGATCGATTAACTTGAACATCGATCCTTTAGGCTATACGGTTTATTTTACGAGAAAGATAGTCTTTTCGAGAAATCGTATAAAACGTTCAACGACTTAAGACAAGTCCACGGACTTACTTACGATTTTAAGAATTCAGGCCCAATCATGCTGTGACGGTTTATCCGATTTCCCGAAACATCGGATAAACATCAAGTCATCGAAAAATAGGGGAAAACTCGAGGATAATTACGAAGATCGACGAAAATGGAATACTTCCTGAAGAGATAAACTTGGTCCCAAAGGCGAGGTCCATCATCCTAAGGCAAACCGACCTAGGAGTGGGTATATAAGGAGAGCAAGAGCAGAGGAGAAGGGATCCGAAAATCCTAGAATCTAGACTTAGAGAACTCCTGCTAGCTTAGAGAACTTAGAACCTAGGCGGTTAGGCCAGCGAGGCAGGACTTAGAACGTCTGGCCGCCTCTTGTTCTAGTTTTATCTTCTCCGCAGACCCCTGTTGCTCTCGGAAGGATCTAACAATTCTTCTACTCAGAGCTCCGCACATAGAAACCCTAGGCATTACCTTCGACATGCCCGTTTCTATGACCAACGCTCATACTAGACGAACCAGGCCCTAGAACATTTGGCCGCCTCCTTCTCGCAAATCTCCGCTCCTCTCGGAAGGATCGGACAATTCTTTTACTTAAGAGCTCCGCACATAGAAACCCTAGGCGTTATCTTTGACATGCCTGTTTCTATGACTAACGCTCATACTAGACGAACCCGCCCAGACGGTTCGATCTCTTGTTCAATTACACCTAAACTGAACTACGTCCGACTTGATCCTCGAAAGGGGTACGTAGGCAGCCTTTCTTAAGGTCCAGTCCCAAATCTTAACAAAACCTTTTCCGCATTTATTCGGTCACTTGTCGTTGGCTGTCGCAGAGAATCCGGACCTTCAGGGAAAGTCGGGTTAACTTGGCTTTCCTCCGCAATCTTATTCATTTAAATTGACGGTGTGAATTTCGGTTCCCACAAGGAAGAGGGAGTAAACACAATGTCGATGATGATTTCAGAAAAGAGGCGGTTAGGGTTTTTAGTTCTTCGACGAAGTTCTGTTGCGTTGTTATGTTTTTTTCAACGTTTATGTAATTAAAGAGACAATAGATTGTTCTCTATTGCTGATGTGGACCATTAATTAATTATGTGAATTTAATGTTTAAAAATAATTTCAATTAAAAAAAACTAACCAAAGGCCCTTATTGTCATTTACTAGGGGTATACAAACATTCTAGTAATTTAAAAAAGATGTATAACACTCTAGTAATAAACCAACTTTTCTATAACATTCTAGTAATTTTTTCTAAATGAAATTAAAACCAAATTGAAAACAAATCTAACAGTGGGTTGCCTCCCGCTGAACGCTTATTTTTAGTCATTAGTGTAGGGGATGGGTTATACCCCTCCTCAAGGCCCATCAAATAAAGGAGACAATCTAGGATCGTCGGCCCATCGCCTCTAGGCGGCCTTAGCCGACCGGCTAGACAGGCCGAAAGGGAGATGTCCAAACACGTCTCTAAAGAGGCTCCCAATAAGGCCAACAGAAAGGGAAGCCCAAGGAAGAATAAACGTGCTAGGGCGAACGGCAAGACACGCCTTATAAAAGGGAAAGAGGCGACAACGAGAGGGGGATCCAGACTTTTAGACACCCACTCGAGCGGCTAGATCTAGGGTTTTGATACTCGTCGTCTTGTATTTCTCCGACTGTTTAGTCACTCTTTCCGTCCGTTTGTAATCACACACTTCAGATCTATAAAACGTCTTTGTTCGCCCCGTCTCTCTCTTTATATTGTTCTCAAACCAGTTTACCCTTAAACAATTTGGCGCCCACCGTGGGGCCTAGAACAAAGTAGCGTTACAGATCCATCATGCCTGGAGATCCGAGTACCTCCGGCGACGTCAGGGAGGAGCCAAATCCACCCTCCGAACCCGAGACCCCTCTTCCGCTCGACTTCATGAGCTCCGTCATGGCGCGCTTCGCTCAACAAGACGAGATACAGAAGCAAACCCAAGCTCAACTCGCTATGCTCGTTGCGGCGCTGACAGCGGCTCCCGCCGGACAAACGAGTAACCCTCGACCTTTCCGACGACAACTCTTCAACACTAACCCTACGGTTCCAGCCGCCAACGACGCCCCCGAAGAGTTAGAACCCACTGAGACTCCCCCCGCAGAAGCAGCTCCAGCGGGTCCAGACCTCACAACCATACGTGAGATAGCCGCGCTCATACTGAACTTTCAGCAGATGAGCTCCACCATTCACAAGGTCACTAGTGCTGCGCCACAGATCGAGAGCGTCCTCGCCTCCACCGAACGTACCCCGTTCACCAGCGCGCTGACTGACGTCAACTTCCGAAAAATAGAAAAGATGCGCGTCCCACAGTACAAACCTGGTGGCTGTCCCGTGGAGCATATGACAGCCTTCAACATCGCGATGGCTCGCGCACGACTACCCGATGATGAGAAGGATGCCGCCTACTGTCAACTGTTCGTGGAGACACTTCACGAACAAGCTTTAACCTGGTTCTCAGGACTCTCGGAGAACTCCATCAGCAGCTTCAGGGAACTTTCGTCGGCGTTCCTGAAGACCTACATCATGTTTGCCAAGCGAGAAACGACAGCTTCCAGCTTATGGAACCTCAAGCAGACGAAAGACCAGAGCCTTCGCGACTTCATGGAGCGCTTCAAATCGGTCGTGTCCAGAATCGACATCCCTGACCACATCGCCATCGACGCTCTGATGAACACTCTGCACTTGGATTCCAAGTTCCGAGAGGACTTGTATCGAAGCCCTTCCACGTCTCTCCAAGACGCCATCGCCCGCTCGCACAACTTCATCCGCATGGAGGAAGATACCAAAGCAATCCTGGTTAAGCATGGCGTTGCAAAGACACCGATGCCTAAACCCGCTGAAGCAAAGCAGGAGCCACGCCAGCACGCCCATGCCGATAAAAACAATCCGAAGAACGGTCTCTTGTTCGTTGTCGACGAAAACAACCGACCAGTCACGAGCTTCTCGGTATGCAGCGAGCCTTGGAACGTGTACAATCGCGAGACTGCAGCCCTAAAAAATTCTGCTAGCCCTGCCACGCCAGCTCCACCCACACTACCCGCGCCACCTACTACGGGTGCCGGATCCTCTAAAGGAGTTGACCTCACCAAGCACTGCAAATACCACGATGTCAAGGGGCACGACACATCTGAGTGTCGGATGGCGTACGCCCAATTCCTTTCGAAGGTTGAGAGCGGCGACTTCAAAGTCCAACCTCCAAAATCAAAACAGAAAACCGGCAAGAGTTGGTCCAAGAATAAGGAGAAGCGCGCCCAACGAAAGTCTGGCGGTAAAGGCGAGGAGCAACGCCGAGAGAATAACAAACCCGCAGACGACGCTGACAACGACGCCTCCTCGGCGGACGAGGAGCAACCGGCGAATCGACAACGCATCGAAGTGATACGTTCTCAGCAGCCCCTATCGTCTGACGATGAGGATGAGTGCCCACCAAGGCCAAGCGACTTGCGGAACCTCCTCAAGCGCAAGGCCACAACATGCGATGAAGTCAACTGCGCCGACCTTCGCTTTAAGCTCCTAGCCAGCAAGTCACAACGTCTGGAAACCGCCGAGCATACCCGTCGACCGATTCGCCAGTCACCGATCTGCGCGGCCAACTCAACGCCAAGGAAACCGATTTATGCGTGCGGCTCAATCGTTCCAAGCCAACAGATCTTAGGAGGCGGTTAGAGCGACCAACATCATCTGACAAACCGGTGCCATCGAAGCCGGACGACCAGAGCGCCTCTGTGGACCTTCGCGCGTTCTTAGATATCAAACGAACGATCGCGCGACCACGATTGAACGTCATCTTGGGCGGCTCGTCACCCTGTGGCGACTCTGTCCGTTCAGTCAAAGATTACCGGCGCCAAGCAACCGCCTCGAAGCGATGGCCCACAAAGCCGCCGAGCCACACCCCGATCAGCTTTTCTTCCGATGATCTGATTGGAGTCCACGTCCCACACAACGATCCCTTGCTAGTCGTCCTCGAAATCGGTGAATATGATGTAACCAAAGTGCTGATCGACACAGGCAGCTCCGTCGACCTTATCTTTCGAGCAACGCTGGAAAAGATGGGAATCGATCTCGCCAGCGTAAAACCTTCGTCGAGGACGCTAACAGGTTTCAACGGTTCTTCAGAAACCATTCTCGGCACAATCCGTCTTCCCGTCCGAGCGTGCGGCGTTACCAGGACGGTTAAATTCGCCGTGGTTAGCACCAAGGCACCCTATCACGTCATCCTCGGGACACCATGGATACACTCGATGCAAGCAATACCGTCTACCTACCACCAGTGCATCAAGTTCCCGGGGGTAGACGGGACAGTCAAAACCGTCCGCGGAGACCAGCAAGCCGCGCGAGACCTGCTGATAGCCACCGTCAAGCTACAGCGTTCACCATCCCTCGTTAACGCTGTTTCTCATCCCACCAGCTCACCCTATCCTCGGAAAGACGACATCCTAGAGATGCCGATAGACGACTCCGATCCCAGTAAGACGGTGCGAATCGGCGCGCTTCTAGCCGACGACATGCAGCAGGCACTACTCACGTTCCTTCGAGATAACGTGTCCACCTTCGCATGGTCCTTATCGGACATGAAAGAGATCGATCCGGCTATCACAACCCATGAGCTTAACGTCGACCCCGCGTTCAAGCCCATCCGCCAGAAGCGCCGCAAATTAGGACCGGACCGATCGAAGGCAGTGAACGAAGAAGTCGCACGACTACTCGGGGCCGGCTCGATCACAGAGGTTCGCTACCCGGAGTGGCTAGCTAACCCAGTAGTCGTAAAGAAGAAGAACGGGAAGTCGCGCGTCTGCATCGACTTCACCGACCTTAACAAAGCATGTCCTAAGGACAGCTATCCCCTACCGAGCATTGACCGCCTCGTGGAGTCAACTGCGGGGAACGAGATGCTCACCTTCATGGACGCGTTCTCAGGATACAATCAGATTATGATGCACCCTGACGACCGCGAGAAAACGGCCTTCATTACAGATCGAGGAACATACTGTTATAAAGTCATGCCATTCGGACTGAAGAACGCCGGCGCTACATACCAGCGGCTCGTTAACCGCATGTTCGCAGACAAACTGGGTCAAACTATGGAGGTGTACATCGACGATATGCTGGTCAAGTCCCTGCACGCGGAAGATCACCTTAGCCATTTACGCGCCTGTTTTGAAATACTCAACAAGTACGGAATGAAGTTAAATCCGGCCAAATGCACGTTCGGAGTCTCTTCAGGCGAATTCCTCGGCTACATCGTTACCCAACGAGGCATAGAAGCCAATACGAAGCAAATATCGGCCGTCCTCGACCTTCCTAGCCCCAAGAATAGCCGTGAAGTTCAACGGTTAACTGGTCGCATCGCCGCCCTTAACAGATTTATCTCCAGGTCGACCGACAAATGTCTCCCTTTTTACGACCTTCTCCGTGGCAATAAGAAGTTCACTTGGGACGAGAGGTGCGAGGAGGCTTTCCAACAACTGAAGAAGTACCTCACGACCCCGCCCGTCCTTGCTAAGCCAGACGAAGGAGACGTCCTGTCACTCTACATTGCGGTGTCCAGCGCCGCGGTAAGCAGCGTCCTCATTAAAGAGGACCGAGGGGAGCAAAAGCCGATCTTCTACACAAGCAGGCGCATGACCGCCCCGGAGACTCGTTATCCAACCCTCGAGAAGATGGCCCTAGCCGTAGTGGAAGCAGCAAGGAAGTTGCGCCCATACTTCCAGTCGCACACGGTTGAGGTACTCACCGATCAGCCGCTTCGCACCGTCCTGCAGAACACAAACCGGGCTGGTCGCCTCACCAAGTGGGCTGTGGAGCTCGGTGAGCTGGATATTACTTACAAAAATCGAACAGCCGCGAAAGCTCAGGTCCTAGCCGACTTCCTTGTCGAGCTGGCACCAGAACTGGAGCAGGATTTGCAACCACTAAACCAGAACTGGATACTGCATGTAGACGGCTCCTCGACGAACAAAGGCTCAGGCGCTGGTGTCCAACTCCAGTCCCCCACTGGCGAACTGATACGACAATCTTTCAGCTTTGGTTTCCCAGCGTCGAACAACGAAGCCGAGTACGAATCATTGATAGCCGGCCTTCGTCTAGCAAAGGCCGTCAAAGCAAAACGTCTAAGCGCGTATTGTGATTCACAGCTAGTAGCCAGTCAGTTCAACGGAGATTACGACGCACGCAACGACCGAATGGACGCTTACCTCCGTGTCGTCCAAGACTTAGCAAGAGAATTCGAATTCTTCGAGCTCACTAAGGTCCCTCGTGGCGACAACGCCTGCGCGGACGCACTAGCAGCCCTTGGCAGCAGGCTCCGTGATCAAGTCAAGAGGACCATCCCAATACATCACATCGACGAACCAAGTATCAGCATTTCAGCCGAGGCGGTTACCATCATCGCCCCTATCAACGACACTGAGATGACCCAGTCCGACCCACAGCCCGTTGACTGGCGCTCAGAGTTCATTAATTACCTCTCGAATGGTGTCTTGCCATCCGAGAAATGGGAAGCCAGACGACGAAAAAGGTGCAGCGCTCATTACGCCGTCATGAACGACGAACTATACAGATACAACTCAAGCAGGGTCCTCCTCAAATGCATCCACGGTGACGAGATCCGACGCGTAATGGCCGAAACGCACGATGGTGCGGGAGGAAACCACTCCGGCGGACGCGCATTGGCTTTAAAGATCAGAAACTCCGGACTTTTCTGGCCGACTATGAACTCGGACTGCGAATCATACTCCCGTCGCTGCGACAAGTGCCAGCGACATGCGCCCGTTATCCACTGCCCAACCGAAGTGCTGCAGACGTCCACCGCTCCCTACCCATTCATGCGTTGGGCTATGGACATCATTGGTCCCATGGTGTGCTCTCGAGGACGCCGCTTCATCCTAGTCCTAACCGACTATTTCACGAAGTGGATCGAAGCAGAAGCCTTCTCTCAAGTGACCGGCAAGGAAGTCCGCGGCTTCGTCTGGAAAAACGTCATTTGCCGCCATGGTCTCCCGTACGAGATAGTAACCGACAACGGCTCCCAATTTATGTCTGGAAACTTCAAAGAGTTCTGCGGAAAATGGAACATTCGGCTAAGCCCCTCCACGCCAAGATACCCGCAAGGGAACGGCCAGGCCGAGTCGTCTAACAAACTCATTATGGATGGAATCAAGAAACGCTTGGACTTGAAGAAAGGCCACTGGGCCGACGAACTCGACGGAGTCCTCTGGAGCCATCGCACGACTCCAAGGGGAGCGACCAAATCAACACCTTCTCTCTCGCCTATGGAGTCGAAGCCATGGCCCCAGCCGAAGTCAACATCAGTAGCCTCCGCCATTCCAAAATGCCGCAACACGCCGAGCTCAATGAAGACATGCTCCTTAACGCACTTGACGAACTGGAGGAACGCCGAGATCAAGCCCTGCTCCGAATCCAGAATTACCAGCACCAGATTGAAAGTTACTACAACAGGAGGGTTAAGGCAAGACCACTGGAGCTGGGCGATCAAGTCATGCGCAAGGTTTTCGAGAACACCAAGGAACCGAACGCTGGAAAACTCGGAGCACGGTGGGAAGGACCCTACAAGATAGTCAAAGTCATTAAGCCTGGCGTCTACCGACTTCAGACGTCCAGCGGGGAAGACGTCCCAAGGGCATGGAACTCCATGCACCTGCGTCGTTACTATTCGTAAGACCCATCACTCTCCCGACTAAGTAAGGATCCAGCATCACCTTACTTAATCTCTTCGTCGGGAGCAGACCGCCAAACCCTTTACCTTCTTTACCGATCGAGCAGATGAACAAGCGTCACTTCTAACCGATCGACTAAAAATGCTCATTCTCTTAGGTCGGGTAGATGACCCCATGTCACTTCTACACGACCCAAAAAAAAAAAAAAAAAAAAAAGAGCCGGGTAGATGCACCCCTGCCGTCACTTCTACCCGGCCGAGTAAATGCGCCCCCAAAGCCACTTTTACTCGGTAAAATCGAACTACGAATGGCTTGATCCCATCCCGGGTACGTAGGCAGCCTTAACCGGTCCAGCTATAACAAAACAACAGTCTAAATTTTTTTTTTTAGTCGACTCGAATCGCTTTCCACCCAAGGAACGACTGTTACGCCCTCCTGCGACTCCCGTTCCTTATCAAACGAGACGGAACGCGGATGCACGCACCCACTATTCGGTTAAGTCCTGATCAGACACCTAACCGAGGGACTAGATAGCCGCGTTTGACCAACAATCTGGCATAAACGGACTAACACTAGAGCGAATTCTTAAAGTCTTTTTCTAGCATCGAGTGCAGGTTTGGCCGACCAAAACTCGATTTGCTACTGAGAAACGACTCGAGAACCTTTCGTCTCTAAGACGAAAACAAGGACGGATGACCCGTTTGTAAATAAAATCATTACAATCACATGGCGTTGGACAAACAGTTGGCTCTATAAGAAGGGTTCGAAATAAAACAGGAAAAAATCCATCGCGATCATACATAAAAGCGCCCATGCGGCGACCAAGCCGATGAAAGTTTAAACTAGCGTACAACAAACCGAGTTTAAAGAAAAAAAAGAAGACTGAATAACGATGCAACAACAAGTGATCAAGCAAGAGAGCCTCAGGTAGAGGCAACGTGAGGATCGACGTCCAGATCCTTCGCTGCTTCGCCGTCTTCTGGAACGGTCTGACTCTCGGGAGCATCCGCCAAGACCGTCTCATCTTCATCCTTTCCACGAGGATCATCCTGCTCAACAGAAGCAGGCGGCGGCGATTTCTCGGCAAGGTCTAATCCCTCCAGCACTTGCAGCGGCTCCCCTGCATCCTCTTCACCTTCGTCTTGAGAAGAATCGTCGACCTCAACGACCTCCTTCGGACCGACGTCACTCGGAGGATCCTCGCGCACCAGGGAACGGCCCTCCTCGGCGACATCTTCATCAGTACGGGGGTGCAACTCCTCTTCGGGCAGAGTCTCGTCAGGCCGACCAACTGACGCATCCTCGGGAAAAGACTGAGGCGTCCGCAGCTGCGAAGCCGACTCCGAACCGACTAGGTCCTCGTTCGACCCATACGGGTCAAGTGTGGCCATAAACTCCTCATTCACGAACCGAGACCGAAGAACTAGCTGAGAGAGGGCCAGCGCCTCCTCAGGTAACGGGCCGACATCGAGCCTCGCAACCGCGGCCTGATGCTCCGCCTCTTGCTGGACGAAGACGTCGATCAGCTCTTGAGTAATTTCCAGCCTTTCCTCTCGGATCATCTCGAGACATTTCTTGGTACCAGAAGCCTGCCCGAGCAAGTTCTTCTCCTTCTCGAAATGATCGCGTGCTGCCAAGTAGGAACGCACGGAGTCAAGGCGACGCCTAAGTTTGTCGGTCATAGCCGACTGTACCCGAACCCTTTCGCGAGAGACCTCCTGGCCGCGCGAATCTCGAAGCCTTTGTCTCTCCTCAATCAGCTTCTGGGCAACGGCATCCCTCTCCGCTTGCAACTCGGCCTTCTCTTTCTCCAGCTGGGCGTTCGCCTTCTCCAGAGCCGCCTTCTCACGCGCAAGCACCTGTTTAGCCGCGCGATCAGCCTTAAGTGCAGCCTCTAGACCCTCGAACTTCACTCGGAGAGCCTCCTTCTCCTCAAGAGTCTTCTGGTTGATCCGTTCCTGATCAGCTCTCAACCTCTCGATGACACCGAGCCTCAGCCTAGCAAGCTTCACCGAGGCACCCAGCTCGGTCATCGTTTGCTTCAGCGCTGTATCATACCTCTCTACAAGGACGTTCATGCAGCCGTCAGCCTGACAGATAGAACAACGACGACAACGTGAAGATACTATCTCAAAAAAAAATCACGGCTAGAGCTCATAAAAAAATGATTGGAAGCAATACCCGTCTGCTCGCCAAAGCTGCGTCGATATAGTCGTCCTTGAAGTAGAGATCGTCGACCATAGGCATCTCCCTTGGACTGCCCCTAATCTGGCGAGAGAGCTCGGCGCATCGGCTGGGATTACACACCAGCGGAGTCTTCTCGTTATACACAAACTCCACGCGATCGGAGAACTCGATCCTCGGCCTCTTCCCAAGAGAGCCTTCGGACGAGCTAACGCGCGGAGGGACACTCCCTTGGTCCTGAGAAGAGAGGACGCGGGGTCCGCCGGATGACTCTGTTCTAGCAAGAATCCCTTCGGACGGCGCCTCCTCTTGCGGGTCGCGAGCCGTGACCTCCTCGCCAACGCGCGGAGATCCCTGCGCGACTGGTGCTTCGCTAGAACCGGGAGACCGCTGTGCCTTCTGAGTTGAAGCCTTTTTCTTCGACTTCTTCTTCGGGTTTTCCTCCTGCGCCTCCTTTGACGAGTCTTCAGCGGGACTCTCGTGGCTGTCAGGATCCACGCGCGGTCTCTTCGGTCTCTTTTTCTTCTTCTTTTGAGGGTCCTCCGTCGCCTCTTCGGGGGGAATGGACTCACTTTCGGGAACTGAACCCTCCCCCGAAGGCACCTTTTTGCTCTTTTTCTTCTTCTGTACCTTCTTCTTTGGCGTGGGACCTGGAGGATCCGGGTCGACGGATTGGTCGACCGGGTAGGGACGATCAGTTTCTTGAGAAGCGTCGCCTCCGCTCTGGTTAGCCGACGCAGCCCCAGTAGTCGATTTCTTTAGCAGCTGGAGCTTTCCTTTGAGTAAAGCGCTCAAATCCGGGGTCCCTTCCATCTCACGCGCCTTTTTGAGTATCTTTTGTTGCTTTCGCGTGAAAAGGTTTAAGCGAGACTTCCTTGGTCCGATTATCAGCGGCTGCCTTGACTCCCAATCAACTGCATACGAAGAAAACGTTAACCTGTCTGTACATATAAATTCCGCATTTGGAAAAGTAGTAAGTAAAAAAAAAAAGAGAGGAAGGGGGGGACCTCTCGCAATTCGATCCTGCTGCCGACGTATCCACTCCCTGCTCAAGTCAGGCCAGCGAAGATGACTGTGCGTGGCTATGATCTGTGCACTCTCGAAGAAGTCCTCTGGATATGCGATCGTATTCGGATGACGACCTGCCAAACAAGAGGAAAAAAGGTCAGCAAACGGCAAAAATAACTGGGCAGCGACTATCGTTCTCTACCAATCTTCTTGCTCCACAAGACAGGAAAATCGGCTTCCAGCGACTCAGCAAAGGCATGTTCGTCCGCCTTGACGTAAAAGTATGCCCGCTGCCAATTCTTCGTCTTCCTCGGATGACCAGTCAGGACATTGTAACTGGGGCGCATTTTTACCGAAAACAGACAGTTCGGTTTGGCCTTGGTAGTCGTCAGCTCCTCGAAAACTCTCACTGACATCGAAACATCAGTGTCCGCCCCCATCACGAGCAGCATGACTGCATTACGGATTGAGCCGATCTTTAGTTGACTAATCGCGACCCCGCGCCTCCTGACGTACGACGTGATTAGTCGAGGGATCGGAAACCAAAGCTTGGCGTCGTCCTCGAAGTACGACTCGTACAGGCACTGGTAGCCGATCGGAGGGGACCAGGGCCTCTGCTCGGCGGACGGGATGATGTACGTCACGCCAGCTCCTCTGTAACGCCGAAGGAGACCCCTCACGGAGCTATGAGTGGAGCATGTCCCGTACACATTCCCCCAACGCTGACCCTCCGCCCACGGGTCCCGCAGAAGCTCAGCGGGAAGAGCAGCCAATTCCTCAAAAATCCCGCCAGGATGATAGACGGTGGGCCTACAATCAATCTGATCGAAACGAACATGCTTGTGCCTTTCCCAGAGTTCTTGTTGACTCGGGACATAAGAGTCGGAACCATCACTTCCCGCGTCACTAGAGTCACCCTCATCTCCTGTTCCTGAGGACCGACTACCCGCGGGACTAACCCGTACCTCATCACTCTCTTCATTGGAAAGTGACTCGCCTTCTCGGATCATCCGATGCGCGTCAGCGACCAAGAGGCGCTGAGCCATGTCAAGGCTCTCGGTATCTCGCATCGCGTCCCGATGGATCAGGCTGAACTCGTCCAAGGGACTCCCACAGGCCGTGACGTCCTTAACAGGACTAGCGGAAACGGCGACAGCTTTCCCCTTCTCTTCCTGGGATAATCGACTCCTTGAAGACATAACTCGCCAACTCAAACGGCTCGAAGATTCGAATTACTCTACTTAAAACTTAGAGAGAGAAAGAAGAGAGAAGGGAGAGAGAAGTACCTGAGATTCGCAGAGAAGAATGACGAAATCAGAGGGGAGTTAACTATTTATAGCAAAAAGTAGGGCACGCACCCCGCGGCATTAATTATGCCTAAAAAGGCCTAATTGGGCTTAAGAACCCATTAGTTTACTCGCGGCGGTTCGTCTTCCCGCCCGAACCGATATTCGGTTATGACAAAACCAACGCTCCGCTACAGAAAACCGGTCCACACCGAACCAGTCTAAACCAAAAGACGGTTGAGCGACTAAGCGCGCCACTACCGAAGGGGCGTCCAGCTAAACGGTCCATACTGAGTGTGCCATTACCGAAGAGGTGTCCAGCTGAGCGACTAAACGCGCCACTTCCGGGACGCGTTCAGTCGCACGGCAAAACACGCGCCCAAAAACGAAAAGACTCCTTCGTCTGATCGAACCTGATCGATCATGAGATTTGTGGCACTCGAGCGCGCCACTATCAGGGGGGGGGGGGGGGCTAGCCGAGCGACTAAGTGCGCTATCCAAAAGACGCATTCAGTCGTACGGCCAAACACTCACGAATGAAAGGTCGACTATCCACGCGATACGACTCCTTCATCTGATCAAACCTGGTCCTTAAATTCATTTAGACCTCAAAGGCGCTCACAAATGAAATGGGGGGGGCTTATTGTAGGGGATGGGTTATACCCCTCCTCAAGGCCCATCAAATAAAGGAGACAATCTAGGATCGTCGGCCCATCGCCTCTAGGCGGCCTTAGCCGACCGGCTAGACAGGCCGAAAGGGAGATGTCCAAACACGTCTCTAAAGAGGACTCCCAATAAGGCCCAACAGAAAGGGAAGCCCAAGGAAGAATAAACGTGCTAGGGCGAACGACAAGACACGCCTTATAAAAGGGAAAGAGGCGACAACGAGAAGGGGATCCAGACTTTAAGACACCACTCGAGCGGCTAGATCTAGGGTTTTGATACTCGCCGTCTTGTATTTCTCCGACTGTTTAGTCACTCTTTCCGTCCGTTTGTAACCACACACTTCAGATCTATAAAACGTCTTTGTTCGCCCCGTCTCTCTCTTTATATTGTTCTCAAACCAGTTTACCCGTAAACACTGCTCAACCCTCTCTAACTTATAGGGTTTGAGGTGAATTTAGGGTTTTTTTTATGGGAAGGGAGACGGAGAGTTCGAGAGTGTTAATGGCATTAATGAAAAAAACATTTGTTCTCATATTTAAGAGGAATACGTTGAAAGAAGTCAAATGAACTGATCGATATGAAAAGAGTTGGGATGTTAAGAGTTGAGAAAACTCTTGTATTTGCAGACTGAGGAGAAACAACAGAAACATGGAGGGTGAAGGGTCGAAGAAGACAATGAAGACCTAATCTGTAAAATGGCAGGATTTGGTCAACTTGTTTTTTCTGGGCCATCAAACCAAACATTATTGTCAAAGTATGTCTTTTTTGGGCCATATAACAAAACATTTGACAATGACCTTATTTATAGTTTACTCGAGATTTAAATGAAAACTGAACCAAAATCAATGAAATTGTTATAAATCATATGGTGGACGGCCCATAACCACATGAGGAAGGATGAGACAGCCCATACTATGTTTTCCTTTTACTTATCTACTTTGTACTTTTCCATATTTGTATTTACCTTTTTCCTAGTTAGACTAGGAATTGTTAGTTTTCTATTTATCTTATGACGGTCTATTTATGACGGTCTAAACCTTGTATATATATAGAGCCTTTAGGCTATGGAATAATAATAAGTTTTTTCACTGATTCATAACACGTTATCAGCACGAGTTGTTCTCTAAAAACCCTAGCTTAAAATCGACTACCTCTAACCCTAATCAAGCCGCCAACTACTTTCTCATAAACCCTAATCCTAATTTCCTTTTCTGGTTCGAGATCATCCCATAAACCCTAGATCGATCGACGTACCACCACGCGCATCGATCGATATTGGTTCAATCGACATAGATCAACATCCATCCGAGTAGTTCCAATCCGACCAAGGAGCTTCCGTTCTTGCGGCCGGTACCAGCTCGTGATCTCCTTCTCTTTGGTGATCCGGTTTCAACCCTTCAAATCTAAAGGTAATTAAAATTCTAAACCCTAAAACCCATAAAACGAATTGGTTGTTTTATAAAGTTTAAACCCTAAAATTTGAAATCTCTAATGTTGAAAGCCCTAAGTTAATAGATCCCAAATCCTTCTTGAGTAAATCGGAGCTTTCAAGTTCGATAGAGATTGTTTTAAACAATTAAACTCAAAACCCTAAAATGTTTTGAATCTCAAAAATCGTATGATCATCCTAAATCTTATGATCATATCGTGTCCCTTAAACCCCTTTGATCTTAATGATCAAATCGAAAACCCTAGAAATCGATCACCCCCTTTTTTCCTGGTCGATTTCATAAACCCTAAAAATTAAATCGAATCTATTTAAATTGATTGATTACTTGCTTGATTTTAATTGAGGTTAAAAGTTTGGACTTCTCTGTCTCGAATATCGATCGACCTGCCTTTGCACGTGTCAATCGATGATGTCTCGTGTCGATTTATTAATTATAAATTCCTGATAATGATTGCTTGATTATTTAAATCCAAATTTTGAATCACCTAGAAACAAATTGTTAGGATCTCATCTGAATTTTGTTGTTTTGAATTAACTAAAACTTATTTGAGATTTCTTGTTTCATAAATCACTTAGAAATTGTGATTGCTAAAGTGTTTTAAAATCCGGTTGCATTAAAATCATATAGAATCATATTGTCCATATCAGTAGCCGTGTGGCTTATATTGCATTCATGTTTGATCAATAGGTTGATCGATCGACCTGGCATTGCACGTATCGATCGATGATGACTCGCGTCTATCAATCGATGACCCTATAGGAGTATCGATCAATGCGCCTCTAGCAAGCGTTAGGATTGATGATTCATTATAGCCGTGTGGCTTTATCATGTATGGTCATGTAACCTAATGGTCGTGTGACCTAATGCATTATAACCTTTATCATATTGTTTTCATCATATATACTTGTTAGAAATTTTTTTTACTAATGCGTGTGCCGTAGAGTATTGATATAAAGATATAAAAAAAAAATTCTAAAAGTATATATATGTTTGATTTCAGATGTCAAAAATCAATAACCTGGATTTTGCTGCCCTAAATGTCTCTGGAGACAATTACTTACAATGGGATCTTGATACAAAGATCATTCTAAAATCCAAGGGTCTCGGTGACTGTATTACCGAGAATAACAGTGCCAACGAAAAAGATCGTTATGGGGCAATATTAATTATTCGCCATCATCTGATTGAGAGTCTCAAAAATCAGTACTTAACCATTGAGAATCCTCTAGACCTTTAGAATGCATTGAAACAGAGATATGATCATCAAAAGACGATCATGTTACCAAAGGCTAGACACGAATGGAAAAACCTCAGGATTCAAGACTTTAAGTCTGTGGATCAATACAACTCAGCAATGTTTAAGATCGTTTCTAAACTTAAACTATGTGGTGAGGATATAACAGAGGAAGATATGCTTGAAAAGACTTTCTTTACCTTCCACATAAGCAATGTGTTGCTTCAGCAACAATACCGTGCAAAAGAATTCAAGACTTATGCAAGATTGATTTCATGCTTATTACTTGCTGAGAAAAATAATGAGTTACTGATGATGAACAGAACCAAGGACGCTCGTTTGGACGAGGTCATGGTCGAGGCCGCGGGTCTTCATTCAAACTGCAGCACTTAAACAACTCGACCAAATCTGTATGCCATTGGTGTAGAATGAGTAACCATTGGGCAAAGACTTGTAGGACTCCCAAGCATCTAGTTGAGTTATACATAGAAAGTATGAAAGAGAATATTCCTGAAGCTCACATGGTGATCCGAGATGATGAGAACGATTTTGATCATGATAAAGATGATCTTATGGAGTATGAAACTTCATATTGTCTAAAAGTTTGATTTCGACATTTGTGTGTTCTTTGCTTGCTCTTTGTTATAATATTTTGTTTTGGTTTTTTTCATTTCTATCTTTTCATTTCTTTGAAACTATCTTATTAAAAACTTAATAATAAACGAATGAATGGCTTTCATATTGAAACTAAGGACGAAGGAGACAAATAGTTCCTTCAAATCTATGATATCGCCCAAGACCATAAGAAAGTCTTAGATCCATACCCGCAATATCTACTGGTCTTTATCATGCTAAAGTCAGTATGATTGAGGCCAATGCCACATTTAACAAAACAGCCATCGAAAATTTCACTTTATGGCATGACCGGCTGGGTCATCCCGAGTCAACTATGATGCGTAAATTGATTGATAATACCAGCGACCATTCACTAAAAGAAAAACGAGTTATCCTTAAACACTTAATGTGCACTGCTTGTTCACAAGGGAAACTCATAGTAAAGCCATCACCTATTAAGGTGACAAAGGAAACTATTAATTTTCTGAAAAGAATACAAGGAGACATTTGTGGACCAATACACCCACATTGTGGGACATTCATATATTTTATGGTCCTTATTGATGCATCGACCAGATGGTCGCATGTATGTCTCCTATCAACCCGCAACTTGGCATTTCCAAGATTGCTAGCTCAGATAATAAGATTACGAGCTCATTTTCCAGATTTTCCTTTGAAGACTATACGTCTTGATAAATGCTAGTGAATTCACTTCTCAGGCGTTTAATGATTATTGTATGTCCATGGGGGTAACAGTGGAACACTCCGTGGCACATGTACATACACAAAATGGCTTAGCTGAATCATTTATAAAACGAGTACAACTGATTGCCCGACCATTACTCATGAGGTCGAGGCTGCCGGTTTCAGCATGGGGACATGCGGTCCTTCATGCGGTCGAGCTTATACGCATCAGGCCATCTAGTGAACACAAATATTCCTCATCCCAATTACTAACGGGTCATGAGCCAGATGTCTCCCATCTAAAAACCTTTGGCTGTGCGGTTTATATTCCTATTGCTCCACCACAGAGAACAAAGATGGGACCACAAAAACGGATGGGAATATATATTGGATTTGATTCCCCCACAATTATAAAATACCTTGAGCCAACTACGGGTGATTTATTTAAGACCAGGTATGCGGATTATCATTTTAATGAATCTGAACTTCCAGCATTAGGGGGAGATAATAAGCTAGTAAAAGAAATATCATGGAATCAGACATCCATAAATTGGCAAGATCCTCGGACCCAAGTGTGTGATCTTGAGGTCCAGAAAATAATACATTTGCAAAAGCTAGCTAATCAATTGCCATATTCCTTTGCTGGGCCGAAAAGAGTGACTAAGTCACATGTACCAGCTATTAATGCACCAGTTCGGATTGATGTTCAAGAGGGACACAATCAAGTTGCTACAGATTCCAAAACACGTTTGAAACGTGGTAGACCAATTGGTTCCATAGATAAGAAACCTCGAAAAACAAAGAAATGTGCTATATCCGAGGTTGGAACCCCAGACAAGGAAGTGGCCGATCTTACCTGAGATGAGAGCGCACGTAAATCCATAGAAATGGATATTGGTCCGGACGTACCAAGCAGTGATCCTCGGGACGCCGGGGTTCATGGTACTGATGGTCCAGACAATAATGAGATCTCAATAAATTATGTCCTGTCTGGAAAACAATGGAATAGAAAAGATGTCGACATCACATATATATTTGCTTATGAGGTAGCACTCAAACTAATGGATAATGAGGATCAAGAACCCACGTCTATATATGAATGCATGCAAAGAAAAGATTGGCTTAAGTGGAAAGAAGCCATAAATGTGGAGTTAAACTCTTTAAAGAAGAGAGGTGTTTTCGGTCCAATAATCTTAACACCAAATGATATAAAACCAGTGGGATACAAATGGGTCTTTGTGAGGAAGAGAAATGAGAATGGTGAAGTCGTGAGGTATAAGGCCCGACTCGTTGCACAAGAATTCTCACAGAGACCAAGAATCGATTATGAGGAAACATATTCCCCTGTGGTGGATGCAACTATTTTTAGATTCCTGATAAGTCTGGCCATAAGAGAAAATCTAGATATGAGACTGATGGATGTCGTTACAGCATATCTATATGGCCCACTGGATAATGAAATCTATATGAAAGTCCTAGATAGTATTGAATTGAAAAATAAAGAGAGCTCTCGTGAACAACACTGCATAAAGTTGAATAAATCAACTTTATGGACTGAAACAATCTGGCCGGATGTGGTACAACAGATTAAGTGAGTACCTAATAAAAGAAGGATACAGAAATGATCCTATCAATCCATGTATTTTCATAAAGAAATTCGAAAATAAGGGCTTTGTGATTATAGCAGTGTATGTTGATGATTTAAACATCATTGGAACCTCTAGAGAGATTTCCCTAACAGTCGAATATCTAAAGAGAGAATTCGAAATGAAAGACCTAGGCAAAACAAAATTATGTTTAGGATTACAGCTTGAGTACATAAATGATGGAATCCTTGTGCATCAAATGGCATATACAGAAAAAGTACTCAAGAGATTTAATATGTCTGAGTCTCACCCTTTGTCCAGCCCTATGGTCATGAGATCTTTGAACTTGGACACAGATCCATTTCGTCCCAAGGAGGACGGTGAGGATGTCCTTGGTCCCGAAGTGCCATATCTCAGTGCCATAGGAGAATTGATGTATTTAGCAACTCACACACGGCCTGATATATGCTTTTCCGTGAACCAATGTTTTGAAAACCGGACCGGATACCGACTCGGTGTAGCTACTGGTTGACTGGTTGGACCGGTTCAACCGGTCGAACCGGGTTTTCTATCTATGAAACTTATATATATAATTATATATTTATATTATATTAACTTTACTTCTATATATAATACATTCTCTATTCTTTTCTATAATAACTAAATATAAACAATAAACATAAATCTAACTGTATATATAGTAAAATAAAACTGACTAGTGAATACTATGTTAACTAAATTGATAAAACCATACTATGATTTACAATTAAAACTATCATATTTATTTATTTTTTACAACTAAATCTCAAATTTATGAGAATGGTAAAATAAAGATAGTATATGAAAATCAAAATATATTTGTTCACATTGTTTCTTAAGAAAATAAAAGATCAATTAAATAGTGATAGTTGAACACTAATTATAAAATATTAAATTTTAGCTAATAATAGTTGAAAACACTTAATTATATGTTAATTTTTATGAACCGGGTTTTAAAATTGATTCCGGATCACCGGTTTTACCGGTTTTCAGCCGGGTTTACCGGTTTTTTACAAATCCGGGTTTTAAACTGAACCGGACTCGGCTTCTTCAGCGAGTCACGGTCGAACCGGTTCGACCGACCGGTCCGGTCCGGTCCGGTTTTCAAAACACTGCCGTGAACCTACTGTCTAGGTTTAGCTCCTGTCCGACCAAAAGGCACTGGGACGGATAAAACATGTTCTTCGTTACCTACAAGGAGCGAAAGATTTGGGTCTGTTTTTATACCAACAAAAACTAAGATGGTTTAGTTGGATTCCTGATGCTGTATACCTTTAGGATCCACACAATTCCTAGATCTCAGATAGGCTATGTGCTTACACATGGTGGAAACGGCCATTTCATGGCGTTCAATGAAGTAGACACTCGTGGCCACTTCCTCAAATCATTCGGAAATATTGGCCCTACATGAGGCCAGCCGTGAGTGGTGTCTGGTTGAGGTCGATGACCCAACATATACGATCAGATTGTGGGATGACAGAAGACAAGGGTCCAACCGTGATGTATGAGGATAATGCAGCATGTATTGCTCAACTCAAAGATGGATACATCAAAGGGGACAGGGACGAAACACATCCTGCCCAAATTCTTTTCTACACACGAGATGCAGAAGGCCGGTGTGGTCCAAGTGGTACAGGTCCGATCCAGTGACAATTCAAGCCGACCTGTTCACTAAGGCATTACCAACCGCGACGTTGAAGAAGTTCATACATCAGCTTGGGATGCGTCGACTGAAAGACCTTCAGTGATGCATTCATCAGGGGGAGTAGTGTATGTTGTACTCTTTTTCCTTCACCATGGTTTTTGTCCCACTGGGTTTTCCTGGTAAGGTTTTAACTAGGCAACATTAAGCATACTACGACCCTTGAACGGTTATGGCGTCCAAGGGGGGAGTGTTATAAATCATATGGTGGACGGCCCATAACCACATGAGGAAGGAAGAGACGGCCCATACTATGTTTTCCTTTTACTTATCTACTTTGTACTTTTCCATATTTGTATTTACCTTTGCTAGTTAGACTAGGAATTGTTAGTTTTCTATTTATCTTATGACGGTCTATTTATGACGGTCTATTTATGACGGTCTAGACCTTGTATATATAGAGCCTTTAGGATATGGAATAATAATAAGTTTTCTCACTGATTCACAACAGAAATAATATATACTGATATACAAACCAAAATCAAGATCGGAAATAAATGTGGGCTCCACAATCATTAAAAAACGCCTACGTGCACACTCTCAAAAGAGAGAAAAGTGTGCTATTATATATATACTAGGGCAGTTCCGTGCTACGCGCGGGATTCGATATATTGGTGTTTATAAAATATATAATTTGTGTAAATTTTATTTTATGTTCAGTTGGTTGAAATGTGATTATGTTAAGAGAATGAGATTGGGTTTTCAAATGCCAAAATTCATTTTTATGTCAGGGCATCTAATACAATGGAGAATAAGGTTTTAATTTTGAGGTGATCTTAGTCGAATATATTTTATAATTGTTTAGGACAATATTAGTAATTGCTACTATTAACACTTGTTTTTTTTTTTTGATATTTACGCTGTATTTGAACATTTATTTTTAGTTTATGTTATGTTAGTAATTTGGTAGAGATAAATTAAAACAAATGTACAACACCACCAAATAAACGGAATAGTATGCTTTGATGATTATATATTTATACTTACATAAAATTTTAATCTGGCTATAGAATACTATGCACAAACAGAACTTATAGGACCATATACTATTAAGTGCAAAAAAATATTATAAATCAGCAAAATACATACTAAACTAAATATTACTTTTAATTATTTTATTACGCTATAGTACAAATTAGTAATAGAATAAATGTATATAATTTTCGTTCTTTGTATTAAAATTATCTGTAAATCTAAAATATGAATATATTAACATCTCAAATTGATAGTAAAAGCAGACCTTTCTTATAAATTATTTCATTTAATTTTTAAATATTAAAATTAAGAATATATTTATAAATAGTGATAATAATATTTCTGAAGTTCAAAACATAACTTTAAAAAAAAATTAAAATAAATAATGTACTTTATTTTTTAAATTTTTTTAAAAACTTAAATTATCTAGATTATGGATATAAATATAATGTCTATCTAATTTTTTTTGAAGATAATATTGCACTCTACTAAACTAAACCCGGTTAATATGAATCGCACTCGCATCCAAAATATGTAATTTTCCTATATATTGTTTTAGTTTCAAAATCATAATAATCCCGTTATAATACACTATATCTATTTATTATTATTATTATTATTTTTCTTTTCCTCATACTCAAAACTAAAACAGTATTATAAGCATATTTTCCCTTTTTTCTCTAATCAACTATTACAATATGTAATAGAAATCAAGTACTATTTGGTATTTGTAAACATAGTTGTTTAATATATATGCCTAATCATTCTATACAATCAAATTACTAACAAATTATAATCTCTGGATAAGAATACTTTACAATGCTCTATAAAAAACAACTATTGGATGTTTAAAGATACATAAGCAGTACGAATGCGATTGTCGAGCTACATGCGGTATAGGTAATGTTAGATGCGCTTGTGACTGAGCAAAGATGACAACGTCTTATGTTACTACCAAGATATGCATGCCAGTGTAATATTTCTTCTGTTTATCTTCTGCCCATAACTAAAAGTTGTTTTAAAAAGATCTAGAGTATTATCAGGGTATGTAGTGGATGTAAGGATCTCTTTATATACATAATCAGTTTTATTGATGTGCATTAAAGTGACAGTTACACACTATTTGTATATGGAAATGCAAAAAGATATATTCATTTAAAAAAGTGATGAGTTTTGGATGCAGGGACACGTGTCGCGACATCAAGAGACGAATTTGTGACGTGGCATCCCATGTGGCATATTTTAGGAGTGAACAAACCCAACTTTATATATATAGATGATAGATGATTATAAATTAGGATATATACATTAATGAGAATTGAATCTGACATGACAGAAAAGAAAGAAAATACCTGAAATCTTATCCTCTTGTTATTAAAGGAGAAGCAAAATAAAATGTAACCTTTCTAAAGCTCGTTTAATCGCGGAATGACGGAAAAAACTAGTTAAGATAATATAAAAAATTAATTAAATTGTAGAAAATTTTAAATTTGCAAAATTGCGGAATATATATTAGATTGATTAAAATATTTTATATAGTATTTACTTTATTAATAAAAATAAATATAATAATTAATCTAATTATTATAAATGTGAAAATAACTAAAATTTATTTAAAATACTTTACTTCTTATTATAAATATTTAGCTTATTTTTCAATAAAATTTTAATAATAGATTGGCATATTATAACTACTATAAAAAGATCTATAGTATAATTTTTATACTATTTTGAAACCAAATTATATTTTCTATTTAAAATCTTAAAATGTATAATTAGTAATATAAAAGTGTTGATTTGTAAATAATCAAATAAAACTCTTTTTCATTTAATGGCAATTTTCTTTGTATTTTTGTTAGCAAAAACGCAAACTTGCGTTTTCGCATTTTTTATCATGTAAGTTTTTTTATTGGCAAAATACTTGCGGAATCGCGTTTAACTTGCCATTTTCCATTCTGTCTTTCCGCAAGATTACCGATCAAAACCATTTACATATCTGTTTTGCGGTTTATCTTTTTGTGATAACAAATGATTATTTTATTGTTCAAACCTGATATAGTTTGGGTAACTAGATCGGAATATAATAACCAATAAAATAAAATTTTCTATGGAAAGATCTCGCAGTCCTAGTCCTAGATAAAAGTTCGAAATTTCTATTGTGCTACTTGTGGTTTTGCATCAATTTTATTTTCTAAACGAACATTATTGATTAAATTGTTATATTATTTTAATCTATAAAAGATTGAGAAAACAAGTATTCATGACACACCTGCCATACACATGAATCCACCACAACAATATTGGAATATCACGTTTAACTTTTTAAAATTTTACATCTACTTCAGTTTTATTTTATGACACGAATTATAGATTTATAATGATCATCAGATATGAATTTTATATTAAAGTAGCTTATTACCCTAGAACAAGTTATTTTCTTTCATTTGATAGTGGGTGAGACAGTTCCTTATAAATTTGTATTTCAATTGTTAGAAGAACAACTGCATGTGTGTTTACCATTGTCCTTTGTTGTTGTAATTTACACGTAAGTTTTGAAATTCTTAAGAAAGCATAAATTTGGAAGGAAGAAACTACATGTGTATAGCATGTGGGTAATACAGTCTCAATATATATCTCAAATCAAAATACAAGACTTGACACTCTAAAGCGTAGAATTATTTTTTTTTTCAAAAAATCTAATTACGAAATCAAATTGTTAAACATTTATTTAGAGTATTTAAAAATATATTTAATTTCAACAAGCTTATATAAGATATCACATAATATTATTTTCAATTATTTCAACCATTTTTGAAAAACAAATCTCTGTAATTTCTTTGATAAATTGTGTGATTTATGTTTTTGACATTTTTATTTATAAAACTTATTCAATGTAAATTTATTCTCTAACATTTTAATAATACAAATTATTTTATATGAAATTTTATTTAAGTTTAAATAAATGAAACTTTCTATTTATGAAAATATAAATAAGGTAACCTATTATTTTAATTTATTTTATATTAAATGAAATTATTTTGCAATATCTAAACCTGAAAAAATAGTTATACTTATTTTTAAATTTTTCATAAATTATTTTTGTTTAGTCAATTATTTGATTTATCAAATAATCTGAAAAAAAAATTAATAAAAAATTATTTAAAAAGTGGGACCTAATGTTTGAACTAGAAGAAGCAGCGCAAACATATTCATGTTATCGGTCATAAGTATGAGGATGAAACTAGAAGAAGCAGTGCAAACATATATATGTCTCGAGCCTGCTTTATTCATAAGAATGCAACAAGGTTTTTATATCAAAACTTGCTAAATCTTTTACCTTATTTACAAAAATCGGTTCTTACACTTTTGCTTCGGGTCCAACCACCTCCGCCGTTGTGAGTTCTAATGTTGAACCCGAACCACCGCAAAGACAACGATGAATCCTCCCCCACTGCAACATCCGCTGCCTCTGTCCTCACTTCCTGATTGGATAGTTGTTGTAACCTGCATGCTTAGCTTAGCCTTCATGTATAGTACAT
>JAATWR010000278.1:0-14780 GCA_018703725.1 Brassica juncea
GACGAAGAAGCGTGCTGATCACCAAACTAGGGAAACTGGATTCACCTGATTTGAAAGTGGGATAAATTCTTCTTCCCAGCTCCTATGAGATTTATTCAACTTTGGTGATTCTCCACCACTTTATGTATCCAAATCAAGCTTCTCACAAAGTGATTCATCCTGGTTTGATTGGAACGACAAAGAAGCTGTCCTATTTCCAAATGGGAACTGGAATCACCTGATTTGAAAGTGGGATAACTTCTTCTTGCCAACTCCTATGAGATTTATTCAATTTCCTGGTGATTCTCCACCACTTTATATCCAAATCAAGCTGCTCACAAAGTTATTTATCCTGGTTTTATTGAAACGACGAAGAAGCTGTGCTATTCCCAAACTGGGAAACTGGATTCACTGATTTGAAAGTCGGATAAATTCTTCTTCCCAACTCCTATGAGATTTATTCAATTCCTGGTTCTCTACCACTTTATGTATCCAAATCAAGCCTCACAAGTGATTCATCCTGGTTTGATTGGAACGACAAAGAAGTGTCCTATTTCCAAACTGGGAAACTGGAATCACCTATTGAAAGGGATAACTTCTTCTTGCCAACTCCTATGAGATTTTCAATTCGTGATTCTCCACCACTTTATATATCCAAATCAAGCTGCTCACAAAGTTATTTATCCTGGTTTTATTGAAACGACGAAGAAGCTGTGCTATTCCAAACTGGGAAACTGGATTCACCTGATTTGAAAGTCGGATAAATTCTTCTTCCCAACTCCTATGAGATTTATTCAACTTCCTGGTGATTCTCCAACCACTTTATGTATCCAAATCAGATTCTCACAATAGTGATTCATTTCTGGTTTGATGGAATGAAAAAAAAGCTGTCCTATTCCCAAACTGGGAAACTGGAATCACCTGATTTGAAAGTGGGATAACTTCTTCATCCCAACTCCTATGAGATTTATTCAACTTCCTGGTGATTCTCCACCAATTTGTGTATCCAAATCAAGCTTCTTACAAAGAGATTCATCCCTTGTTTGATTGGAACGACGAAGAAAGCTGTGTTACTCCCAAACGGGAAACTGGATCACCTGATTTGAAAGTGGGATAACTTCTTCATCCCAACTCCTATGAGATTTATTCAAATTACCTGGTTGATTTCTCCACCACTTTATGTATTCCAAATCAAGGCTTCTTACAAAAGAGATTCATCCAGGTTTGATTGAACGACGAAAGAAGACTGTGGTATTCCCAAACTGGAGGGAAACTGGAATCACCTGATTTGAAAGTAGGATAACACTCTTCATCCCAACTCCTATGAGATTTAATTCAACTTCCTGGTGATTCTCCACAATTTAATGTATCCAAATAAAGCTTCTCACAATGTTTGTAATTCATCCTGGTTTGATTGGAACGACGAAGAAGCTGTGCTATTCCCAAACTGGGAAACTAGATCACCTGATTTGAAAGTGAGGATAACTTCTTCATCCCAAGCTCCTATGAGATTTATTCAACTTCCTAGGTCATTCTCCACCACTTTATGTATCCAAATCAAGCTACTCACAAAGTGATTTCATCCTGGTTTGATTGGAACGACGAAGAAACTGTGCTATTCCCAAACTGGGAAACTGGAATCCCCCTGATTTGAAAGTGGGATAACTTCTTCTTCCCGACTCCTATGAGATTTATTCAACTTCCTGGTGATTCTCCACCACTTTATATATCCAATCAAGCTTCTCACCAAAGTTATTCATCCTGGTTTGAATTGAAACGACGAAGAAGCTGTGCTATTCCCAAACTGGGAAACTGGAATCACCTGATTTGAAAGTGGATGATAACTTCTTCATCCCAACTCCTATGAGATTTATTTCAACTTCCTGGTGATTCTCCACCATTTATGTATACAAATCAAGCTTCTTACAAAGAGATTCATCCTGGTTTGATTGGAACGACGAAGAAGCTGTGTTACATTACTCCCAAACTGGGAAACTGGAATCACCTGATTTGAAAGTGGGATAACTTCTTCATCCCAACTCCTATGAGATTTATTCAACTTCCTGGTGATTCGCCACCAATTTATATATCCAAATCAAGCTTCTTACAAAGAGATTTATCCTGGTTTGATTGGAACGACGAAGAAGCTGTGGTATTCCCAAACTGGGAAACTGGAATCACCTGTCTTGAAAGTGGGATAACTTCTTCATCCCAACTCCTATGAGATTTATTCAACTTCCTGGTGATTCTTCACCACTTTATTTATCCAAATCAAGCTTCTCACAAAGTGATTCATCCTTGTTTGATTGAAACGACAAAAAAGCTGTGCTATTCCCAAACTGGGATACTGGAATCACCTGATTTGAAAGTGGGATAACTTCTTCTTCCCGACTCTTATGAGATTTATTCAACTTCCTGGTGATTCTCCACCACTTTATGTATCCAAATCAAGCTTCTCACAAAGTGATTCATCCTGGTTTGATTGGAACGACAAAGAAGCTGTCCTATTCCCAAACTGGGAAACTGGAATCACCTGATTTGAAAGTGGGATAACTTCTTTTCGCCAACTCCTATGAGATTTATTCAACTTCCTGGTGATTCTCCACCACTTTATATATCCAAATCAAGCTTGTCACAAAATTATTCATCCTGGTTTTATTGAAACGACGAAGAAGCTGTGCTATTCACAAACTAGGAAACTGGATTCACCTGATTTGAAAGTGGGATAAATTCTTCTTCCCAGCTCCTATGAGATTTATTCAACTTCCTGGTGATTCTCCACCACTTTATGTATCCAAATCAAGCTTCTCACAAAGTGATTCATCCTGGTTTGATTGGAACGACAAAGAAGCTGTCCTATTTCCAAACTGGGAAACTGGAATCACCTGATTTGAAAGTGGGATAACTTCTTCTTGCCAACTCCTATGAGATTTATTCAATTTCCTGGTGATTCTCCACCACTTTATATATCCAAATCAAGCTGCTCACAAAGTTATTTATCCTGGTTTTATTGAAACGACGAAGAAGCTGTGCTATTCCCAACCTGGGAAACTGGATTCACCTGATTTGAAAGTCGGATAAATTCTTCTTCCCAACTCCTATGAGATTTATTCAACTTCCTGGTGATTCTCTACCACTTTATGTATCCAAATCAAGCTTCTCACAAAGTGATTCATCCTGGTTTGATTGGAACGACAAAGAAGCTGTCCTATTTCCAAACTGGGAAACTGGAATCACCTGATTTGAAAGTGGGATAACTTCTTCTTGCCAACTCCTATGAGATTTATTCAATTTCCTGGTGATTCTCCACCACTTTATATATCCAAATCAAGCTGCTCACAAAGTTATTTATCCTGGTTTTATTGAAACGACGAAGAAGCTGTGCTATTCCCAAACTGGGAAACTGGATTCACCTGATTTGAAAGTCGGATAAATTCTTCTTCCCAACTCCAATGAGATTTATTCAACTTCCTGGTGATTCTCAACCACTTTATGTATCCAAATCAAGATTCTCACATAGTGATTCATTCTGGTTTGATTGGAACGACAAAAAAGCTGTCCTATTCCCAAACAGGGAAACTGGAATCACCTGATTTGAAAGTGGGATAACTTCTTCATCCCAACTCCTATGAGATTTATTCAACTTCCTGGTGATTCTCCACCAATTTGTGTATCCAAATCAAGCTTCTTACAAATAGATTCATCCTGGTTTGATTGGAACGACGAAGAAGCTGTGTTACTCCCAAACTGGGAAACTGGAGTCACCTGATTTGAAAGTGGGATAACTTCTTCATCCCAACTCCTATGAGATTTATTCAACTTCCTGGTGATTCTCCACCACTTTATGTATTCAAATCAAGCTTCTTACAAAGAGATTCATCCAGGTTTGATTGGAACGACGAAGAAGCTGTGGTATTCCCAAAATGGGAAACTGGAATCACCTGATTTGAAAGTAGGATAACATCTTCATCCCAACTCCTATGAGATTTATTCAACTTCCTGGTGATTCTCCACCAATTTATGTATCCAAATAAAGCTTCTCACAATGTAATTCATCCTGGTTTGATTGGAACGACGAAGAAGCTGTGCTATTCCCAAACTGGGAAACTAGAATCACCTGATTTGAAAGTGGGATAACTTCTTCATCCCAACTCCTATGAGATTTATTCAACTTCCTGGTCATTCTCCACCACTTTATGTATCCAAATCAAGCTTCTCACAAAGTGATTCATCCTGGTTTGATTGGAACGACGAAGAAACTGTGGTATTCCCCAACTGGGAAACTGGAATCACATGATTTGAAAGTGGGATAACTTCTTCATCCCAACTCCTATGAGATTTATTCAACTTCCTGGTGATTCTCCACCAATTTATATATCCAAATCAAGCTTCTTACAAAGAGATTTATCCTGGTTTTATTGGAACGACGAAGAAGCTGTGGTATTCCCAAACTGGGAAACTGGAATCACCTGTCTTGAAAGTGGGATAACTTCTTCATCCCAACTCCTATGAGATTTATTCAACTTCCTGGTGATTCTTCACCACTTTATGTATCCATATCAAGCTTCTCACAAAGTGATTCATCCTTGTTTGATTGAAACGACAAAGAAGCTGTGCTATTCCCAAACTGGGAAACTGGAATCACCTGATTTGAAAGTGGGATAACTTCTTCTTCCCGACTCCTATGAGATTTATTCAACTTCCTGGTGATTCTCCACCACTTTATGTATCCAAATCAAGCTTCTCACAAAGTGATTCATCCTGGTTTGATTGGAACGACAAAGAAGCTGTCCTATTCCCAAACTGGGAAACTGGAATCACCTGATTTGAAAGTGGGATAACTTCTTTTCGCCAACTCCTATGAGATTGATTCAACTTCCTGGTGATTCTCCACCACTTTATATATCCAAATCAAGCTTGTCACAAAATTATTCATCCTGGTTTTATTGAAACGACGAAGAAGCTGTGCTATTCCCAAACTAGGAAACTGGATTCACCTGATTTGAAAGTGGGATAAATTCTTCTTCCCAGCTCCTATGAGATTTATTCAACTTCCTGGTGATTCTTCACCACTTTATGTATCCAAATCAAGCTTCTCACAAAGTGATTCATCCTGGTTTGATTGGAACGATAAAGAAGCTGTCCTATTTCCAAACTGGGAAACTGGAATCACCTGATTTGAAAGTGGGATAACTTCTTCTTGCCAACTCCTATGAGATTTATTCAACTTCCTGGTGATTCTCCACCACTTTATGTATCCAAATCAAGCTTCTCACAAAGTGATTCATCCTAGTTTGATTGGAACGACAAAGAAGTTGTCCTATTACCAAACTGGGAAACTAGAATCACCTGATTTGAAAGTGGGATATCTTCTTTTCGCCAAATCCTATGAGATTTATTCAACTTCCTGGTGATTCTCCACCACTTTATATATCCAAATCAAGCTTCTCACAAAGTTATTCATCCTGGTTTTATTGAAACGACGAAGAAGCTGTGCTATTCCCAAACTGGGAAACTGGATTCACCAGATTTGAAAGTCGGATAAATTCTCCTTCCCAACTCCTATGAGATTTATTTAACTTCCTGGTGATTCTCCACCACTTTATGTATCCAAATCAAGCTTCTCACATAGTGATTCATCCTGGTTTGATTGGAACGACAAAGAAGCAGTGATATTCCCAAACTGGGAAACTGGAATCTCCTGATTTGAAACTGGGATAACTTATTCATCCCAACTCCTATGAGATTTATTCAACTTCCTGGTGATTCTTCACCACTTTATATATCCAAATCAAGCTTCTCACAAAGTGATTCATCCTGGTTTGATTGGAACGACAAAGAAGTTGTCCTATTCCCAAACTGGGAAACTGGAATCACCTGATTTGAAAGTGGGATAACTTCTTTTCGCCAAATCCTATGAGATTTATTCAACTTCCTGGTGATTCTCCACCACTTTATATATCCAAATCAAGCTTCTCACAAAGTTATTCATCCTGGTTTTATTGAAACGACGAAGAAGCTGTGCTATTCCCAAACTGGGAAACTGGATTCACCTGATTTGAAAGTCGGATAAATTCTTCTTCCCAACTCCTATGAGATTTATTTAACTTCCTGGTGATTCTCCACCACTTTATGTATCCAAATCAAGCTTTTCACATAGTGATTCATCCTGGTTTGATTGGAACGACAAAGAAACTGTCCTATTCCCAAACTGGGAAACTGGAATCACCTAATTTGAAAGTGGGATATCTTCTTTTCGCCAAATCCTATGAGATTTATTCAACTTCCTGGTGATTCTCCACCACTTTATATATCCAAATCAAGCTTCTCACAAAGTTATTCATCCTGGTTTTATTGAAACGACGAAGAAGCTGTGCTATTCCCAAACTGGGAAACTGGATACACCAGATTTGAAAGTCGGATAAATTCTCCTTCCCAACTCCTATGAGATTTATTTAACTTCCTGGTGATTCTCCACCACTTTATGTATCCAAATCAAGCTTCTCACATAGTGATTCATCCTGGTTTGATTGGAACGACAAAGAAGCAGTGATATTCCCAAACTGGGAAACTGGAATCTCCTGATTTGAAACTGGGATAACTTATTCATCCCAACTCCTATGAGATTTATTCAACTTCCTGGTGATTCTTCACCACTTTATATATCCAAATCAAGCTTCTCACAAAGTGATTCATCCTGGTTTGATTGGAACGACAAAGAAGTTGTCCTATTCCCAAACTGGGAAACTGGAATCACCTGATTTGAAAGTGGGATAACTTCTTTTCGCCAAATCCTATGAGATTTATTCAACTTCCTGGTGATTCTCCAACACTTTATATATCCAAATCAAGCTTCTCACAAAGTTATTCATCCTGGTTTTATTGAAACGACGAAGAAGCTGTGCTATTCCCAAACTGGGAAACTGGATTCACCTGATTTGAAAGTCGGATAAATTCTTCTTCCCAACTCCAATGAGATTTATTCAACTTCCTGGTGATTCTCAACCACTTTATGTATCCAAATCAAGATTCTCACATAGTGATTCATTCTGGTTTGATTGGAACGACAAAAAAGCTGTCCTATTCCCAAACAGGGAAACTGGAATCACCTGATTTGAAAGTGGGATAACTTCTTCATCCCAACTCCTATGAGATTTATTCAACTTCCTGGTGATTCTCCACCAATTTGTGTATCCAAATCAAGCTTCTTACAAATAGATTCATCCTGGTTTGATTGGAACGACGAAGAAGCTGTGTTACTCCCAAACTGGGAAACTGGAGTCACCTGATTTGAAAGTGGGATAACTTCTTCATCCCAACTCCTATGAGATTTATTCAACTTCCTGGTGATTCTCCACCACTTTATGTATTCAAATCAAGCTTCTTACAAAGAGATTCATCCAGGTTTGATTGGAACGACGAAGAAGCTGTGGTATTCCCAAACTGGGAAACTGGAATCACCTGATTTGAAAGTAGGATAACATCTTCATCCCAACTCTTATGAGATTTATTCAACTTCCTGGTGATTCTCCACCAATTTATGTATCCAAATAAAGCTTCTCACAATGTAATTCATCCTGGTTTGATTGGAACGACGAAGAAGCTGTGCTATTCCCAAACTGGGAAACTAGAATCACCTGATTTGAAAGTGGGATAACTTCTTCATCCCAACTCCTATGAGATTTATTCAACTTCCTGGTCATTCTCCACCACTTTATGTATCCAAATCAAGCTTCTCACAAAGTGATTCATCCTGGTTTGATTGGAACGACGAAGAAACTGTGGTATTCCCCAACTGGGAAACTGGAATCACATGATTTGAAAGTGGGATAACTTCTTCATCCCAACTCCTATGAGATTTATTCAACTTCATGGTGATTCTCCACCAATTTATATATCCAAATCAAGCTTCTTACAAAGAGATTTATCCTGGTATTATTGGAACGACGAAGAAGCTGTGGTATTCCCAAACTGGGAAACTGGAATCACCTGTCTTGAAAGTGGGATATCTTCTTTTCGCCAAATCCTATGAGATTTATTCAACTTCCTGGTGATTCTCCACCACTTTATGTATCCAAATCAAGCTTCTCACAAAGTTATTCATCCTGGTTTTATTGAAACGACGAAGAAGCTGTGCTATTCCCAAACTGGGAAACTGGATTCACCAGATTTGAAAGTCGGATAAATTCTCCTTCCCAACTCCTATGAGATTTATTTAACTTCCTGGTGATTCTCCACCACTTTATGTATCCAAATCAAGCTTCTCACATAGTGATTCATCCTGGTTTGATTGGAACGACAAAGAAGCAGTGATATTCCCAAACTGGGAAACTGGAATCTCCTGATTTGAAACTGGGATAACTTATTCATCCCAACTCCTATGAGATTTATTCAACTTCCTGGTGATTCTTCACCACTTTATATATCCAAATCAAGCTTCTCACAAAGTGATTCATCCTGGTTTGATTGGAACGACAAAGAAGTTGTCCTATTCCCAAACTGGGAAACTGGAATCACCTGATTTGAAAGTGGGATAACTTCTTTTCGCCAAATCCTATGAGATTTATTCAACTTCCTGGTGATTCTCCACCACTTTATATATCCAAATCAAGCTTCTCACAAAGTTATTCATCCTGGTTTTATTGAAACGACGAAGAAGCTGTGCTATTCCCAAACTGGGAAACTGGATTCACCTGATTTGAAAGTCGGATAAATTCTTCTTCCCAACTCCTATGAGATTTATTTAACTTCCTGGTGATTCTCCACCACTTTATGTATCCAAATCAAGCTTTTCACATAGTGATTCATCCTGGTTTGATTGGAACGACAAAGAAACTGTCCTATTCCCAAACTGGGAAACTGGAATCACCTAATTTGAAAGTGGGATATCTTCTTTTCGCCAAATCCTATGAGATTTATTCAACTTCCTGGTGATTCTCCACCACTTTATATATCCAAATCAAGCTTCTCACAAAGTTATTCATCCTGGTTTTATTGAAACGACGAAGAAGCTGTGCTATTCCCAAACTGGGAAACTGGATACACCAGATTTGAAAGTCGGATAAATTCTCCTTCCCAACTCCTATGAGATTTATTTAACTTCCTGGTGATTCTCCACCACTTTATGTATCCAAATCAAGCTTCTCACATAGTGATTCATCCTGGTTTGATTGGAACGACAAAGAAGCAGTGATATTCCCAAACTGGGAAACTGGAATCTCCTGATTTGAAACTGGGATAACTTATTCATCCCAACTCCTATGAGATTTATTCAACTTCCTGGTGATTCTTCACCACTTTATATATCCAAATCAAGCTTCTCACAAAGTGATTCATCCTGGTTTGATTGGAACGACAAAGAAGTTGTCCTATTCCCAAACTGGGAAACTGGAATCACCTGATTTGAAAGTGGGATAACTTCTTTTCGCCAAATCCTATGAGATTTATTCAACTTCCTGGTGATTCTCCAACACTTTATATATCCAAATCAAGCTTCTCACAAAGTTATTCATCCTGGTTTTATTGAAACGACGAAGAAGCTGTGCTATTCCCAAACTGGGAAACTGGATTCACCTGATTTGAAAGTCGGATAAATTCTTCTTCCCAACTCCAATGAGATTTATTCAACTTCCTGGTGATTCTCAACCACTTTATGTATCCAAATCAAGATTCTCACATAGTGATTCATTCTGGTTTGATTGGAACGACAAAAAAGCTGTCCTATTCCCAAACAGGGAAACTGGAATCACCTGATTTGAAAGTGGGATAACTTCTTCATCCCAACTCCTATGAGATTTATTCAACTTCCTGGTGATTCTCCACCAATTTGTGTATCCAAATCAAGCTTCTTACAAATAGATTCATCCTGGTTTGATTGGAACGACGAAGAAGCTGTGTTACTTCCCAAACTGGGAAACTGGAGTCACCTGATTTGAAAGTGGATAACTTCTTCATCCCAACTCCTATGAGATTTATTCAACTTCCTGGTGATTCTCCACCACTTTATGTATTCAAATCAAGCTTCTTACAAAGAGATTCATCCAGGTTTGATTGGAACGACGAAGAAGCTGTGGTATTCCCAAACTGGGGAAACTGGAATCACCTGATTTGAAAGTAGGATAACATCTTCATCCCAACTCTTATGAGATTTATTCAACTTCCTGGTGATTCTCCACCAATTTATGTATCCAAATAAAGCTTCTCACAAATGTATTCATCCTGGTTTGATTGGAACGACGAAGAAGCTGTGCTATTCCCAAACTGGGAAACTAGAATCACCTGATTTGAAAGTGGGATAACTTCTTCATCCCAACTCCTATGAGATTTATTCAACTTCCTGGTCATTCTCCACCACTTTATGTATCCAAATCAAGCTTCTCACAAAGTGATTCATCCTGGTTTGATTGGAACGACGAAGAAACTGTGGTATTCCCCAACTGGGAAACTGGAATCACATGATTTGAAAGTGGGATAACTTCTTCATCCCAACTCCTATGAGATTTATTCAACTTCCTGGTGATTCTCCACCAATTTATATATCCAAATCAAGCTTCTTACAAAGAGATTTATCCTGGTTTTATTGGAACGACGAAGAAGCTGTGGTATTCCCAAACTGGGAAACTGGAATCACCTGTCTTGAAAGTGGGATAACTTCTTCATCCCAACTCCTATGAGATTTATTCAACTTCCTGGTGATTCTTCACCACTTTATGTATCCATATCAAGCTTCTCACAAAGTGATTCATCCTTGTTTGATTGAAACGACAAAGAAGCTGTGCTATTCCCAAACTGGGAAACTGGAAATCACCTGATTTGAAAGTGGGATAACTTCTTCTTCCCGACTCCTATGAGATTTATTCAACTTCCTGGTGATTCTCCACCACTTTATGTATCCAAATCAAGCTTCTCACAAAGTGATTCATCCTGGTTTGATTGGAACGACAAAGAAGCTGTCCTATTCCCAAACTGGGAAACTGGAATCACCTGATTTGAAAGTGGGATAACTTCTTTTCGCCAACTCCTATGAGATTGATTCAACTTCCTGGTGATTCTCCACCACTTTATATATCCAAATCAAGCTTGTCACAAAATTATTCATCCTGGTTTTATTGAAACGACGAAGAAGCTGTGCTATTCCCAAACTAGGAAACTGGATTCACCTGATTTGAAAGTGGGATAAATTCTTCTTCCCAGCTCCTATGAGATTTATTCAACTTCCTGGTGATTCTTCACCACTTTATGTATCCAAATCAAGCTTCTCACAAAGTGATTCATCCTGGTTTGATTGGAACGATAAAGAAGCTGTCCTATTTCCAAACTGGGAAACTGGAATCACCTGATTTGAAAGTGGGATAACTTCTTCTTGCCAACTCCTATGAGATTTATTCAACTTCCTGGTGATTCTCCACCACTTTATGTATCCAAATCAAGCTTCTCACAAAGTGATTCATCCTGGTTTGATTGGAACGACAAAGAAGTTGTCCTATTACCAAACTGGGAAACTAGAATCACCTGATTTGAAAGTGGGATATCTTCTTTTCGCCAAATCCTATGAGATTTATTCAACTTCCTGGTGATTCTCCACCACTTTATATATCCAAATCAAGCTTCTCACAAAGTTATTCATCCTGGTTTTATTGAAACGACGAAGAAGCTGTGCTATTCCCAAACTGGGAAACTGGATTCACCAGATTTGAAAGTCGGATAAATTCTCCTTCCCAACTCCTATGAGATTTATTTAACTTCCTGGTGATTCTCCACCACTTTATGTATCCAAATCAAGCTTCTCACATAGTGATTCATCCTGGTTTGATTGGAACGACAAAGAAGCAGTGATATTCCCCAAACTGGAAACTGGAATCTCCTGATTTGAAACTGGGATAACTTATTCATCCCAACTCCTATGAGATTTATTCAACTTCCTGGTGATTCTTCACCACTTTATATATCCAAATCAAGCTTCTCACAAAGTGATTCATCCTGGTTTGATTGGAACGACAAAGAAGTTGTCCTATTCCCAAACTGGGAAACTGGAATCACCTGATTTGAAAGTGGGATAACTTCTTTTCGCCAAATCCTATGAGATTTATTCAACTTCCTGGTGATTCTCCACCACTTTATATATCCAAATCAAGCTTCTCACAAAGTTATTCATCCTGGTTTTATTGAAACGACGAAGAAGCTGTGCTATTCCCAAACTGGGAAACTGGATTCACCTGATTTGAAAAGTCGGATAAATTCTTCTTCCCAACTCCTATGAGATTTATTTAACTTCCTGGTGATTCTCCACCACTTTATGTATCCAAATCAAGCTTTTCACATAGTGATTCATCCTGGTTTGATTGGAACGACAAAGAAACTGTCCTATTCCCAAACTGGGAAACTGGAATCACCTAATTTGAAAGTGGGATAACTTCTTTTCGCCAACTCCTATGAGATTTATTCAACTTCCTGGTGATTCTCCACCAATTTATGTATCCAAAAAAAGCTTCTCACAATGTAATTCATCCTGGTTTGATTGGAACGACGAAGAAGCTGTGCTATTCCCAAACTGGGAAACTAGAATCACCTGATTTGAAAGTGGGATAACTTCTTCATCCCAACTCCTATGAGATTTATTCAACTTCCTGGTCATTCTCCACCACTTTATGTATCCAAATCAAGCTTCTTCACAAAGTGATTCATCCTGGTTTGATTGGAACGACGAAGAAACTATGCTATTCCCAAACTGGGAAACTGGAATCACCTGATTTGAAAGTGGGATAACTTCTCTTCCCGGACTCCTATGAGATATATTCAACTTCCTGGTCATTCTCACCCACTTTATGTATCTAATCAAGCTTCTCACAAAGTGATTCCATCCTGGTTTGATTGGAACGACGAAGAAGCTGTGCTATTCCCAAACTGGGAAACTAGAATCACCTGATTTGAAAGTGGGATAACTTCTTCATCCAACTCCTATGAGATTTATTCAACTTCCTGGTCATTCTCCAACCACTTTATGTTATCCAAATCAGCTTCTCACAAAAGTGATTCATCCGGTTTGATTGGAACGACGAAAAGAAACTGTGGTATTCCCCAACTGGGAAACTGGAATCACATGATTTGAAAGTGGGATACTCTTCATCCAACTCCTATGAGATTTATCAACTTCCTGGTGATTCTACAACCAATTTATATATCCCAAATCAAGCTTCTTACAAAAGATTTATCCTGGTTTTATTGGAACAACGAAGAAGCTGTGGTATTCCCAAACTGGGAAACTGGAATCACCTGTCTTGAAAGTGGGATAACTTCTTCATCCCAACTCCTATGAGATTTATTCAACTTCCTGGTGAGTCATTCACCACTTATGTATCCATATCAAGCTTCTCACAAAGTGATTCATCCTTGTTTGATTGAAAACGACAAAGAAGCTGTGCTATCCCAAACTGGGAAACTGGAATCACCTGATTTGAAAGTGGGATAACTCTTCTTCCCGACTCCTATGAGATTTATTCAACTTCCTGGTGATTCTCTCCACCACTTATGTATCCAATCAAGCTTCTCACAAAGTGATTCATCCTGGTTTGATTGGAACGAACAAAAAGCTGTCCTATTCCCAAAACTGGGAAACTGGAATCACCTGATTTGAAAGTGGGATAACTTCTTTTCGCCAACTCCTATGAGATTGATTCAACTTCCTGGTGATTCTTCCACCACTTTATATATCCAAATCAAGCTTGTCACAAAATTATTCATCCTGGTTTTATTGAAACGACGAAGAAGCTGTGCTATTCCCAAACTAGGGAAACTGGATCACCTGATTTTGAAAGTGGGATAAATTCTTCTTCCCAGCTCCTATGAGATTTATTCAACTCCTGGTGATTCTTCACCACTTTATGTATCCAAATCAAGCTTCTCACAAAGTGATTCATCCTGGTTTGATTGGAACGATAAAGAAGCTGTCCTATTTCCAAACTAGGAAACTGGAATCACCTGATTTGAAAGTGGGATAACTTCTTTTGCAAACTCCTATGAGATTTATTCAACTTCCTGGTGATTCCCACCACTTTATGTATCCAAATCAAGCTTCTCACAAAGTGATTCATCCTGGTTTTGATTGGAACGACAAAGAAGTTGTCCTATTACCAAACTGGGAAAACTAGAAATCACCTGATTGAAGTGGGATATCTTCTTTCGCAAATCCTATGAGATTTATTCAACTTCCTGGTGATTCTCCACCACTTTATATCCAAATCAATTCTCACAAAGTTATTCATCCTGGTTTTATGAAACGACGAAGAAGCTGTGCTATTCCCAAACTGGGAAACTGGATTCACCAGATTTGAAAGTCGGATAAATTCTCCTTCCCAACTCCTATGAGATATTAACCTGGTGATTCTCCACCACTTTATGTTCCAAATCAAGCTTCTCACATAGTGATTCATCCTGGTTTGATTGGAACGACAAAGAAGCAGGATATTCCCAAACTGGGAAACGGAATCTCCTGATTTGAAACTGGGATAACTTATTCATCCCAAATCCTATGAGATTTATTCAACTCCTGGTGATTCTTCACCACTTATATATCCAAATCAAGCTTCTCACAAAGTGATTCATCCTGGTTTGATTGGAACGACAAAGAAGTGTCCTATTCCCAAACTGGGAAACTGGACATCCTGATTTGAAAGTGGGATAAACTTCTTTTTCGCCAAACCCTATGAGATTTATTCAACTTCCTGGTGATTCTCCACCACTTTATATATCCAAATCAAGCTTCTCACAAAGTTATTCATCCTGGTTTTATTGAACGACGAAGA
>JAATWR010000279.1:5000-15000 GCA_018703725.1 Brassica juncea
CCGTCACACATAAACCCTAAATCAGGCGGAACTTCAAATCGATCGATCTCTCCAACCCCGACGAACCAGACAACGAGCCACATATCAAATTGAAGCTCTTGACGAGACGAATCCATCACCGCAAACCGTTCGTCGATCTGATCTCAGACGCGCCCACACTCGCAGCAACAATACACGGCGCCGACTTAGTTCTTGGAACCCTAATCCGAGCAAACAAGATTTTCTATCCTAATTCAAATCTTGTGAAAGATAAGTTCATCATACCTTAGTTATTTGATGATACCTTGTTTAGATTATGATGTTCATGTAATCTAATACTCTTTGTTTTATTGTTTCATGAGCTGAAGAGGAGTTAGTGCGAAGAACCCTAAATTGTTTTTGCTTGCATTCTGGCTTGCATACATCCGATCAGATCCAGCCCTAAGGTGTTTCTGATCCTAGACGTCCTCAGCTCCCTGTTCAAAACAAAGCCAGTCCACGTTCCAAGTGAGACAGCTAGCAATCCTGATCAGCTTGCATTCGCGAAATAGACAGCACGCGTCCGAGGTTTATCCGTTCCATCTTGGTGGTCCGGTTCAACCCTACAAACAGAGGTATACCGATTAATCTGAGAACCTAGTGATCAAACCTAAAACCCTAAGAGTTCGTGATCACTAGATTGAAATCGATTCCAACTAGAACATGTTTGATTGTTTTATTGTTTCTGATTTAAATCTGGAATCAAAACCCTAAACCTTAAAAGCTAGAATCCGACTTTAAAAGTGCTCTTGCTTGATTGAAATCTTGATTGATTGAGGTTTAGGATTGATAGATTGATTGATAGATCTAATCTCTAAATTCGAAATCTTAAATCTAATAAAAGTCTTAAAAGATTGAAAGTTTAAAATTGACTTTTGAATGAGAGTTAGGTTGCTAGATTGATTGATCCTAAAATCTAGTTGAAACATTACCAACCTTGAAATTGGTAAACTTGATATGTATTGTGTGGCATTGTGTTTTGTCATGAATCATATTGGACGACCGTAAGGTCTAATGCATTGCACACACACGTGGCCTTGTGCCCTTGATAGATTGAAAGCCGTGTGGCTTAATACATATCTAAGAGGCCGTGTGGCCTAGCATCCGGATGATCACATATGACCCGGACTGCATTATGATCCGATCCTTAAGATCGTTGTATCACATAATAATCGTGAAAGTCTAAAGCATTACATTGCAAAGCCGTATGGCCTTATATCCGGATGGATATATAAACCAGATTATAACATGAACCAATCTCTAAGATTGCTGTATCACACTAAGATGGTCGTGAGGTCTAAGCATCACAAGGCATGGCCGTGTGACCTGACTCACACCATGATCGATTATTTTCATAGATGCGTAAGAACTTGTTTGTGGCCGAGCTTGCTATATCATGCGGCTGCATGACCACATTATGAACCTAAAATTTTAAATAAAAATGTGACTCAGATATCGAAAAGGGACTTGGTGATATAATTACCAAGGACAACAATGAGAATGAATTGGTACATGATTCCATCATCTCATTGAAGGTCTAAAAGATCAGTACATCATTATGGAAAATCCACTAGACTTTGGGTATGCTTCACAGCATAGAAATTACCACCATAAAACGGTGTTACTTCCAAAGGCTAGAAATGACTAGAAGAATCTAAGATTCTTGGATTACAAAGTCATGGATGAGTACAACTCAGTCTTGTTTAAGACAGTCTCGGTGCTGAGACTTTGTGGTGAAATAGTAACCAAGAAAGAGTTACTAGAGAAGACCTATTCCACATTCCATGTGTTGAATGTCATACTACAACAGTATAAAAGGCTTCGCCACATATACTGATCTAACAGCCGAAGTAGCAGTCATCACAAAGACCAAATTTCGATACGACTAGTCTTATTGCTCTATGATTGCATTTGTGTTTGCTTTAAAGGATCATTCACGATTTTTATATATAATGGAATTGGTTTTAAGTTTATTGAATCTTGCCTGATCTTACTTGAACATATGGATGTTTTAAAGTATTGCCTAAAGGGCATAAAACCAAGAAACCATGAATGGTATAGCAAGCATAGTAAAGAAACTATGGCTAAGGCATTTGCCTATAAGGCATTATATACACCCAAAGAAAACGTGGTCCATTGAAGTTATAATGAGTGGTTTCCAAATAAGAAACAATGGACAAACTAGAAGGAAGCAAGTTCCTTCAGATTTTGAAAGAAAAATCGCCTAAGACCTTGAAAGAAAGTGATCGAAAACTATACCAATGATCCCTACTGATTTAAAACTATGCTACAAAGATCAGTATGATAAGAGGCAAGAGAGGTGGTGACTATAAAGACATAGCCCACGAAATTACACTATATGGCAAGATAGGATTAGCCATCCTAAAGTTTAAACTTGATGCAAAGAAATTGAAAAGGCACAAAGTTATCCCGTAAAGATCTCACGTTGTGAAACATGTACACATAGGGAAACTTATTAGGCTTAATAATCCCAAAGCACCACGACCTTATAGTATGGTCATGAGGGGGAGAGAGGATAAACCCATGATCAATACTACAAGTTCGTGTACTATGGTCTAAAGACCATGTTATATGGCTTGGCCATTACTCGGCCATAAAGCGCCATTACCCGGCCAAAGAGAGGCCATGATACAAACGGCCCGTCCAAAGAGGCTATCACCTATAAACAGGTTAGCCACGACTTGGCCATGACTTGGCCATGACTTGGCCGTGACTTGGTCTCATAGTGCAGGCTTGGCCGCACACAGTCCATGACTCGACCAAAGAAGCCGAAGAGACCATGAGAGACAACGGTCTGGCCGCAAAGGCCATAACCGGCCAGAGAGGCCATTACCTAAAGAGGTTCGGCCATTACCTATATGCTTGGGGACATAATGAATTTACATGTATAGAATGATAAATAAGATAGTATGCATCAGGCCATATAAGTGAGCATAGATATTCCCATCTAAAGAATGAATACGGGTCATTAAAACCAGACATACCATCTTAAGAGATTTTGAAATAAACCACCACATACATATATGTGCCGTCTAAGATGGAACCTCATAAGAGGATTGGGAATATATGTTGGATAGGAGTATTACTTTCTCCACGAATTCAAAGAGACCTTGAGCCAAAACATGGGTGATTGAATAAAGGCCAGGTACGGATTGCATGACCAAAAGCATCCGACTATCCAAACATTAAAGGAGAAAGATTATAAGCTGGATAAAGAAAGAGTAAAGGAATGATAAGAATGGTTTTAACCATCATTGTCTTGGCAAGATCCTCGGACTAGAGAATATGATTTAAAGACGTCCAAAGAAAGATTATACAAAGCTATCCAACTGAGAAGCTAATCGAGATGCCAGACACTGACCCGAAAAGAATGATTAAGTCATAACCAGCTTAGCACCACATGAACGTCCTAAAAGAGACATAATCAAGTTGCTATAAGAGTCTATACAAGATAGACCAAGTGTTCCATAAAGATAAAGGAACCTCGGATAGAAAGAAAAGAGAAAGGTGCATAGACAGATCCGAGTTCATGATAAGAGAAACCATACCAGACATTGAGAGATAAAGGCTGGCCAGCTAAACATCTAAGGTACCAAACCAAGTAGTCTTGGGACGCCAAGCTACTAGGTAACAAAGGCCCTGGATAATGAAATCTCAAAGTGATCAGATCATGTCTGGAACATAATGGAACCTCATGAAAGTGTCGACACACACACACATGAACATCTATATAAAGATGCATAAGAGAATAAAGCACTTGAACATAAAGAGATAAGTGAGGATCAGAGAACCCACGAATGAGTACTCACCATACAATCATAGAATCATAAAGATTATAAAGAATAGAAAGAAAAACGTGGAGGTTCAAAAGTATCTAAAGAGAGATGAGCGTATTGGCCATGTACATATACAGAAACGCCATCCGAAAAACCAGTGAAATAGATGGATCTTGTGTGATAAAGAAACCGTGAGAGAAGACACATAATCACGTGACCTAGAGTGTCCATGTCTTCATATTGACAGCATTAGATCATAGCTTGCACAAGGTACTCACAAAGATCAAAGGAACAGATTATAAGGAGATGAACTCCTATGTGGTGATTGCTGCTACAGATTTTCGATATTAAACCAAGTCTGGTCATATGAAAGAAAATAGATACAATACTGATGTAGTAAGCAGCATATGGATCACTGGATAAGATAATATAAGATAAGAGAACAGCTTTGTTCCTAAGCTGATTCATGGACTAAACAGCAGCTGCATATAGTAAAAGAAATTGATCACACATGATCATTGATTTTGGAGTGGTATAAAAGACAATCCAATAAACAGTCCATATACATAAGAGGTTTTATAAGAAATTCCTTGTGCATATACTAAACCTAAAGGAGGTTAGTAAATATAGAATGAAATCCATGTGGGTGTCTGGCTAAAACGTCCAGCACACCAGCTGAGAGCATCCGGCTCTCTGGCCAAAAGCGTCCAGCCCTCAGGCTAAAGACGTCCGGCCTATCAGCTCAAAGAGCGTCCAGTTCTTCTAGACACGTCCAGCTTTTAGACCTAAGAAGCGTCTGAACCTTCTTGGTCACAGGCTAAAAGAAACTAAAGATCAACCATCAGGTTGTAATCCGACATCAGATCCCTTAAGGATCCAGCATAGCAGAATGGTCTGCCGCTGTATGAACTCCATAAAGCTTTGTCATAAGATTAAAAGGAGACATCTAATCTGTCGGATACCAATGAAGTATTGTAGCCCATAAAGCTTATGAGATCTATGACCTAAGGTCATGAGGCGTCATTAAGATATGAATGCAAAGAATAAGACATTACTTAAAGCAAAGAAATCGATGTCCACATGTGAGATACATGAGAGTGTGTTCGGCCTAAGAGCCATGATAAGAGATTATAAAACCTCAAAGCAATAATCATTGAACACTCATAAGATTAATAAAGTTGACAAGTATGGACGTGGCCTATGAACTAGACATGGATCGACCAGATTGAATCATGGTCGAATGATAACTGTCCATATGTACTTGGTCTGTCCGACCTAAGTAAAGAGTTTGAAAGTAGATAAACACGTCTAGACTATGGACAGATACAACACGTTTTGTAAAGACCTAATAGTGATCCCTTAGGACAATGTGATTGACATTGCTTAGCACACATGCTTTAAACGGGACACTACATGTCAATGGACATGAGAAACGACCTAAGAGGTCTAAGTGGTCTTAATTACGGTGCAGTAATGAAACTGGCCGATTACTCCCATCCTATACCTACAGGATAGATCACGCATTAGATGCGTAGTATGTAGAACCTACACGGAGGTTCACATCAGGGGGAGTAGTGCGTGTTGTACTCTTTTTCCTTCATCATGGTTTTGTCCCACTGGGTTTTCCTGATAAGGTTTTAATGAGGCAACATTAAAGCGTACTACAAATCCTGTATGGTTATGGCATCCAAGGGGGAGTGTTATAAAACATGTGTGGATTGCCATTAACCAAGACAAGAAGAGAAGAAGGCCCAACGGCCATGATCAGGCCCGACCGCGGCCATGTCCAAGAGAGAGAGAGTCGGCCACTTCCTAACCAACTTAAGGAGAGAGAGAGCCGACCTAGAGGAGAGAGAGGCGACCACAAGACTTGGAGAAAAGGAAACCCTATTTCCTTTTCCTTATAGATGTTATCTTTCCTTTTATGTATTTAGTAGATTTCCTATTTCATGTAGGATTAGGATAAGTACTCTTTCCATTTATCTCTATCTTGTAATCCTTATATAAGGAACCCCCTTTGTTCATTAATAATACACAGAAAGAATTACACACGAAATATTCAGTCTCAAACCCTTCTTTTACAACAGAAATCTACTAATACATGGAAAAGGAAACTATCTATATCCTAAGTTGGCCAATGCTTTGGCCGACTCTCTCTCCTCCTTGCTGTCGGTTCTCTCTCTCCTTAAGTCGGTTAGGATGTGACCGACTCTCTCTCTCTTGGACGTGGCCATGGCTGGGCCTGGTCGTGGCCTGATGGGCCTTCTCTTCTTGTCTTGGTTAATGGCAATCCACACATGTTTTATAACACTCCCCCTTGGATGCCATAACCATACAGGATTTGTAGTACGCTTTAATGTTGCCTCATTAAAACCTTATCAGGAAAACCCAGTGGGACAAAACCATGATGAAGGAAAAAGAGTACAACACGCACTACTCCCCCTGATGTGAACCTCCGTGTAGGTTCTACATACTACGCATCTTGATGCGTGATCTATCCTGTAGGTATAGAATGGGAGTAATCGGTCAGTTTCTTTACTGCACCGTACTTAAGACCACTTAGACTTCTTAGGTCGTTTCTCATGTCTTTTGACATTGAGTGTCCCGTTTAAAGCATGTGTGCTAAGCAATGTGAATCACATTGTCCTTAGGGATCACTTGTTGGTCTTTACAAAACGTGTTTGTATCTGTCCATAGTCTAGACATGTTTGTCTACTTATCAAACTCTTTTACTTTAGTCGGATAGGCTAAGTACTTATGGACAGTTATCATTCGACCATGATTCAATCTGGTCGATCCATGTCTAGTTCATAGGCCACGTCCATACTTGTCAACTTTATTAATCTTATGAGTGTTCAATGATTATTGCTTTGAGGTTTTATAATCTCTTATCATGGCTCTGCGGCCGAACACTCTCATGTATGGACATCGATGTTTCTTGTCTTAGGTAATGCCGTATTCTTTATTCTTTGCATTCCTATCTTAATGACGCCTCATGACCTTAGGTCATAGATCTTATAAGCTTTCTGGACTACAATACTTCTTTGGCATCCGACAGATTAAATGTCTCCAAAGCTTTATGGAGTTCATACAGCAGCAGACCATTCTGCTATGCTGGATCCTTAAGGGATCTGATGTCGGATTACAACCTGATGGTTGATCTTTAGTTTCTTTTAGCCTGTGACCAAGAAGGTTCAGACGCTTCTTAGGTCTAAAAGCTGGACGTGTCTAGAAGAACTGGACGCTCTTTGAGCTGATAGGCCGGACGTCTTTAGCCTGAGGGCTGGACGCTTTTGGCCAGAGAGCCGGATGCTCTCAGCTGGTGTGCTGGACGTTTTAGCCAGACACCCACATGGATTTCATTCTATATTTACTAACCTCCTTTAGGTTTAGTATATGCACAAGGAATTTCTTATAAAACCTCTTATGTATATGGACTGTTTATTGGATTGTCTTTTATACCACTCCAAAATCAATGATCATGTGTGATCAATTTCTTTTACTATATGCAGCTGCTGTTTAGTCCATGAATCAGCTTAGGAACGAAGCTGTTCTTTCATTCTATATTATCTTATCTTATCTTATATTATCCAGTGATCCATATGCTGCTTACTACATCTTTGTATCTATTTTCTTTCTTATGACCAGACTTTTGTCAATTTCGAATTCTGTAGCAGCAATCACCACATAGGATTTTATCTCCTTATAATCTGTTCCTTTGATCTTTGTGAATACCTTGTGTAACAAGCTATGATCTAATGCTGTTAGTAGGAGGACATGGGCACTCTAGGCCACGTGATCATGTGTCCTCTCTCACGGTTTCTTTATCACACAAGATCCATCTATTTCACTGGTTTTTCGGATGGCGTTTCTGTATATGTACATGGCCAATACGCTCATCTCTCTTTAGATACTTTTGAACCTCCACGTTTTTCTTTCTATTCTTTATAATCTTTATGATTCTATGATTGTATGGTGAGTACTCATTCGTGGGTTCTCTGATCCTCGCTTATCTCTTTATGTTCAAGTGCTTTATTCTCTTATGCATCTTTATATAGATGTTCATGTGTGTGTGTGTCGACACTTTCATGAGGTTCCATTATGTTCCAGACATGATCTGATCACTTTGAGATTTCATTATCCAGGGCCTTTGTTACCTAGTAGCTTGGCGTCCCAAGACTACTTGGTTTGGTACCTTAGATGTTTAGCTGGCCAGCCTTTATCTCTCAATGTCTGGTATGGTTTCTCTTATCATGAACTCGGATCTGTCTATGCACCTTTCTCTTTTCTTTCTATCCGAGGTTCCTTTATCTTTATGGAACACTTGGTCTATCTTGTATAGACTCTTATAGCAACTTGATTATGTCTCTTTTAGGACGTTCATGTGGTGCTAAGCTGGTTATGACTTAGTCATTCTTTTCGGGTCAGTGTCTGGCATCTCGATTAGCTTCTCAGTTAGATAGCTTTGTATAATCTTTCTTTGGACGTCTTTAAATCATATTCTCTAGTCCGAGGATCTTGCCAAGACAATGATGGTTAAAACCATTCTTATCATTCCTTTACTCTTTCTTTATCCAGCTTATAATCTTTCTCCTTTAATGTTTGGATAGTCGGATGCTTTTGGTCATGCAATCCGTACCTGGCCTTTATTCAATCACCCATGTTTTGGCTCAAGGTCTCTTTGAATTCGTGGAGAAAGTGATACTCCTATCCAACATATATTCCCAATCCTCTTATGAGGTTCCATCTTAGACGGCACATATATGTATGTGGTGGTTTATTTCAAAATCTCTTAAGATGGTATGTCTGGTTTTAATGACCCGTATTCATTCTTTAGATGGGAATATCTATGCTCACTTATATGGCCTGATGCATACTATCTTATTTATCATTCTATACATGTAAATTCATTATGTCCCCAAGCATATAGGTAATGGCCGAACCTCTTTAGGTAATGGCCTCTCTGGCCGGTTATGGCCTTTGCGGCCAGACCGTTGTCTCTCATGGTCTCTTCGGCTTCTTTGGTCGAGTCATGGACTGTGTGCGGCCAAGCCTGCACTATGAGACCAAGTCACGGCCAAGTCATGGCCAAGTCATGGCCAAGTCGTGGCTAACCTGTTTATAGGTGATAGCCTCTTTGGACGGGCCGTTTGTATCATGGCCTCTCTTTGGCCGGGTAATGGCGCTTTATGGCCGAGTAATGGCCAAGCCATATAACATGGTCTTTAGACCATAGTACACGAACTTGTAGTATTGATCATGGGTTTATCCTCTCTCCCCCTCATGACCATACTATAAGGTCGTGGTGCTTTGGGATTATTAAGCCTAATAAGTTTCCCTATGTGTACATGTTTCACAACGTGAGATCTTTACGGGATAACTCTGTGCCTTTTCAATTTCTTTGCATCAAATTTAAACTTTAGGATGGCTAATCCTATCTTGCCATATAGTGTAATTTCGTGGGCTATGTCATGATAGTCACCACCTCTCTTGCCTCTTATCATACTGATCTTTGTAGCATAGTTTTAAATCAGTAGGGATCATTGGTATAGTTTTCGATCACTATCTTTCAAGGTCTTAGGCGATTTTTCTTTCAAAATCTGAAGGAACTTGCTTCCTTCTAGTTTGTCCATTGTTTCTTATTTGGAAACCACTCATTATAACTTCAATGGACCACGTTTTCTTTGGGTGTATATAATGCCTTATAGGCAAATGCCTTAGCCATAGTTTCTTTACTATGCTTGCTATACCATTCATGGTTTCTTGGTTTTATGCCCTTTAGGCAATACTTTAAAACATCCATATGTTCAAGTAAGATTCAATAAACTTAAAACCAATTCCATTATATATAAAATCGTGAATGATCCTTTAAAACAAACACAAATGCAATCATAGAGCAATAAGACTAGTTGTATCGAGATTTGGTCCTTTTGAAAATCGGATCAGTATAAGTAGTGATACCTTTTATTCTATACTGTTGTTGCAGTATGACATTCAACACATGGAATGTGGAATAGGTCTTTCTCTAGTAACTCTTTCTTGGTTACTACTTCACCACAAAGTCTCAGCATTGAGACTGTCTTAAACAAGACTGAGTTGTACTCATCCATGACTTTGTTATCCAAGAATCTTAGATTCTTCTAGTCATTTCTAGCCTTTGGAAGCAACACCGTTTTATGGTGGTA
>JAATWR010000279.1:67500-72500 GCA_018703725.1 Brassica juncea
TCTCAAACCCTTCTTTTACAACACGTTATCAGCACGATAGTCTCCATACCCTGAGACAAAACCATAACCAAAATCCGTCACACATAAACCCTAAATCAGGCGGAACTTCAAATCGATCGATCTCTCCAACCCCGACGAACCAGACGACGAGCTACATATCAATTGAAGCTCTTGACGAGACGAATCTCTCAGCAAACCGTTTGTCGATCCGATCTCAGGACGCGCCCACACTCGCAGAAAACAATACACGGCGCCGACTTAAGTTCTTTGGAACCCTAATCCGAGCCAACAAGATTTTTCTATCCAAATTCAAATCTTGTGAAAGATAAGTTCATCATACCTTAGTTATTTGATGATACCTTGTTTAGATTATGAGTTCATGTAATCTAATACCCCTTGTTTTGTTTTCATGAGCTGAGAGGAATTGTTGCAAAGATCTAATCCGACGAACCCTAATTCGTCCCTAGCTCGCGTTCCAGCTCGTCAGCATTCGATCAGCTCCAGCCATAAGGCGTTCCTTGATCCTAGACGACTTCAGCTTCCTGTTCAGAACAGAGCCAGCTCACGTCACATCACAGGCAGCTCGAGTTCCCAATCAACCAGCTCGCAAAGGAAGCAACTCGCGACCCGATAGGAGGCAGCGTCCGTCCAGCTCGCGTCCGAGGTTTATCAGCCCCATCTGGAGGTCCGGTTTCTACAATCTGCAAGACAAAGGTAATCCTAATTCTGAGAACATGAATCGAACCGGTGTTTTGTAAAGATTGAAACCCTAAAAAGATAATCTCTAAACTAAAAGCCATAGGATAATAGATCAATACCCTATGAGTAAATCGAAGCTCTATAAGTTCGATCTAAACCTAAGAAAGAGATTGATCCATTGATCAATTAAAATCAGAGCCTTAAAGGTTTTGAATCTCAAATCAAATCCCCTTGATCAAAGATCAAAGTATTCGAAATCCCCTAAATCCCTAATCATTAAAATCGGTTTTAATTTGAACTTGAGTGTTTTGAATTGATCACCTCGAGATGTTATTAGAAAACTCTAAATTCGAATTTAAAGATCCTAAGGCCTTGAAACCTTAAAACTTTAAAAGTTTTATCGAATGAAAGTTAGGTTGCTAGATTACCTAATAGATATGCAATAGGATTGAAAACATTTAGATTAATAATCCCCTATTGTATATAGCCATTGTACACACTTGCGGCCTTGTGCCCTTGACTGGTTGAAAGTCGTGTGGCTTAGTGTACATCTAAGAGGCCGTATGGCCTAGCATCCGGATGGTTATAGAAACCGGATTGCATAATGATCCAATCCTTAGGATTGATGTATCACATAAATACCGTGAAGCTTAAGGCATCACAATATATGACCGTATGGTCTAGAGAGACATCATATCTGAATGATCATGCGACCTTGTTTGCATATCTCATGAACCGATCTTTAAGATCGCTGTATCACTAATATGGTCGTGTGATCTAAAGCATCACATTACAAAGCCGTGTGGCTTAATACATATCTAAGTGGCTGTATAGCCTAGCATCCGGATGATCACATATGACCCGGACTGCATTATGATCCGATCCTTAAGATCGTTGTATCACATAATAATCGTGAAAGTCTAAGCATTACATTGCAAAGCCGTATGGCCTTATATCCGGATGGATATATAAACCAGATTATAACATGAACCAATCTCTAAGATTGCTGTATCACACTAAGATGGTCGTGAGGTCTAAGCATCACAAGACATGACCGTGTGACCTGACTCACACCATGATCGATTGTTTTCATAGATGCGTAAGAACTTGTTTGTGGCCGAGCTTGTTATATCATGCGGCTGCATGAGCCACATTGTGAACCTAAATTTTAAATGACAATGTGACTCAGATATCGAAAAGGGACTTGGTGATATAATTACCAAGGGCAAACAATGAGAATGAATTGGTACATGATTCCATCATCTCATTGAAGGTCTAAAAGATCAGTACATCATTATGGAAAATCCACTAGACTTTGGGTATGCTTCACAGCATAGAAATTACCACCATAAAACGGTGTTGCTTCCAAAGGCTAGAAATGACTAGAAGAATCTAAGATTCTTGGATAACAAAGTCATGGATGAGTACAACTCAGTCTTGTTTAAGACAGTCTCAATGCTGAGACTTTGTGGTGAAGTAGTAACCAAGAAAGAGTTACTAGAGAAAGACCTATTCCACATTCCATGTGTTGAATGTCATACTGCAACAACAGTATAGAATAAAAGGTATCACTACTTATACTGATCCGATTTTCAAAAGGACCAAATCTCGATACAACTAGTCTTATTGCTCTATGATTGCATTTGTGTTTGTTTTAAAGGATCATTCACGATTTTATATATAATGGAATTGGTTTTAAGTTTATTGAATCTTGCCTGATCTTACTTGAACATATGGATGTTTTAAAGTATTGCCTAAAGGGCATAAAACCAAGAAACCATGAATGGTATAGCAAGCATAGTAAAGAAACTATGGCTAAGGCATTTGCCTATAAGGCATTATATACACCCAAAGAAAACGTGGTCCATTGAGTTATAATGAATGGTTTCCAAATAGAAACAATGGACAAACTAGAAGGAAACAAGTTCCTTCAGATTTTGAAAGAAAAATCGCCTAAGACCTTGATAAGAAAGTGATCGATAACTATACCAATGATCTCTACTGATTTAAAACTATGCTACAAGATCAGTATGATAAAGAGGCAAGAGAGGTGGTGACTATAAAGACATAGCCCACGAAATTACACTATATGGCAAGATAGGATTAGCCATCCTAAAGTTTAAATTTGATGCAAAGAAATTGAAAAGGCACAGAGTTATCCCGTAAAGATCTCACGTTGTGAAACATGTACACATAGGGAAACTTATTAGGCTTAATAATCCCAAAGCACCACGACCTTATAGTATGGTCATGAGGGGGAGAGAGGATAAACCCATGATCAATACTACAAGTTCGTGTACTATGGTCTAAAGACCATGTTATATGGCTTGGCCATTACTCGGCCATAAAGGGCCATTACCCGGCCAAAGAGAGGCCATGATACAAACGGCCAACCAAAGAGGCTATCACCTATAAACAGCTTGGCCACGACCTTAGGCCATGACTTGGCCGTGACTTGTCTCATAGTGCAGGCTTGGCCGCACACAGTCCATGACTCGGACCAAAGAGGCCGAAGAGACCATGAGAGACAACGGCCTGGCCGCAAAAGGCCATAACCGGCCGAAGAGGCCATTACCTATAAGAGGTTCGGCCATTACCTATATGCTTGGGGACATATGAATTTACATGTACAGAATGATAATAAGATCATATGCATCAGGCCATATAAGTGAGCATAGATATTCCCATCTAAAGAATGAATACGGGTCATTAAAACCAGACATACACCATCTTAAGAGTTCATTGAAATAAACCACCACATACATATGTGTGCCGTCTAAGATGGAACCTCATAAGAGGATTGGGAATATATGTTGGATAGGAGTATTACTTTCTCCACGAATTCAAAGAGACCTTGAGCCAAAACATGGGTGATTGAATAAAGGCCAGGTACGGATTGCATGACCAAAAGCATCCGACTATCCAAACATTAAAGGAGAAAGATTATAAGCTGGATAAAGAAGAGTAAAGGAATGATAAGAATGGTTTTAACCATCATTGTCTTGGCAAGATCCTCGGACTAGAGAATATGATTTAAAGACGTCCAAAGAAAGATTATACAAAGCTATCTAACTGAGAAGCTAATCGAGATGCCAGACACTGACCCGAAAAGAATGACTAAGTCATAACCAGCTTAGCACCAAATGAACGTCCTTGAAAGAGACATAATCAAGTTGCTATAAGAGTCTATAGCAAGATAGACCAAGTGTTCCATAAAGATAAAGGAACCTCGGATAGAAAGAAAAGAGAAAGGTGCATAGACAGATCCGAGTTCATGATAAGAGAAACCATACCAGACATTGAGAGATAAAGGCTGGCCAGCTAAACATCTAAGGTACCAAACCTATGTAGTCTTGGGACGCCAAGCTACTAGGTAACAAAGGGTCCTGGATAATGAAATCTCAAAGTGATCAGATCATGTCTGGAACATAATGGAACCTCATGAAAGTGTCGACACACACACACATGAACATCTATATAAAGATGCATAAGAGAATAAAGCACTTGAACATAAAGAGATAAGCGAGGATCAGAGAACCCACGAATGAGTACTCACCATACAATCATAGAATCATAAAGATTATAAAGAATAGAAAGAAAAACGTGGAGGTTCAAAAGTATCTAAAGAGAGATGAGCGTATTGGCCATGTACATATACAGAAACGCCATCCGAAAAACCAGTGAAATAGATGGATCTTGTGTGATAAAGAAACCGTGAGAGAAGGACACATGATCACGTGGCCTAGAGTGCCCATGTCCTCCTACTAACAGCATTAGATCATAGCTTGTACACAAGGTATTCACAAAGATCAAAGGAACAGATTATAAGGAGATAAATCCTATGTGGTGATTGCTGCTACAGATTTCGATATTAACCAAAGTCTGGTCATAAGAAAGAAAATAGATACAAAGATGTAGTAAGCAGCATATGGATCACTGGATAATATAAGATAAGATAAGATAATATAGAATGAAAGAACAGCTTCGTTCCTAAGCTGATTCATGGACTAAACAGCAGCTGCATATAGTAAAGGAAATTGATCACACATGATCATTGATCTTGGAGTTGTATAAAAGACAATCCAATAAACAGTCCATATACATAAGAGGTTTTATAAGAAATTCCTTGTGCATATACTAAACCTAAAGGAGGTTAGTAAATATAGAATGAAATCCATGTGGGTGTCTGGCTAAAACGTCCAGCACACCAGCTGAGAGCATCCGGCTCTCTGGCCAAAGGCGTCCAGCCCTCAGGCTATAAGCGTCCGGCTCTGCCCGTCTAAGAACGTCCGGCCCCTTTT
>JAATWR010000280.1:0-13683 GCA_018703725.1 Brassica juncea
TATTCCAGTTTGGGAATAGACACGCTTCTGCGTCGTTCCAATCAAACCATGTGAATCACTCTGTAAGAAGCTTGATTTGGATACATAAAGTGGTGTAGATTCACCAGGAAGTTGATTAAATCTCATAGGAGCTTGGATGAAGTTATCCCACTTTCAAATCAGGTGATTCCAGTTTTCCAATTTGGAATAGGACAGCTTCTGCGTCGTTCCAATCAAACCAGGATGAATCACTCTGTAAGAAGCTTGATTTGGATACATAAATGGTGGAGAATCACCAGGAAGTTGAATAATCTCATAGGAGCTGGGATGAAGAAGTTTACCACTTTCAAATGAGGTGATTTCAGTTTCCTTGTTTGGGAATATGACAGCTTCTGCGTCGTTCCAATCAAACCAGGATGAATCACTTTGTAAAAGATTGATTTGGATATATAAAGTGGTGGAGAATCACCAGGAAGTTGAATAAATCTCATAGGAGTTGGGATGAAGAAGTTCTCCCACTTTCAAATCAGGTGATTCCAGTTTGCAGTTTGGGAATATGACAGCTTCTGTGTCGTTCCAATCAAACCAGGATGAATCACTTTGTAAGAAGCTTGATTTGGATACATAAAGTGGTGGAGAATCACCAGGAAGTTGAATAAATCTCAGAGGAGCTGGGATGAAGAAGTTATCCCACTTTCAAATCAGGTGATTCCAGTTTCGCAGTTTGGGATTAGGATAGTTTGTGTCGTTCCAATCAAACCAGGATGAATCACTTTGTAAGAAGCTTGATTTGGATACATAAAGTGGTGGAAATCACCAGGAACTTGAATAAATCTCATAGGAGCTGGGATGAAGAAGTTTCCCACTTTCAAATCAGGTGATTCCAGTTTCGCAGTTTGGGAATAACAGCTTCTGTGTCGTTCCAATCAAACCAGGATGAATCACTTTGTAAGAAGCTTGATTTGGATACATAAAGTGGTGGAGAATCACCAGGAAGTTGAAAATCTCATAGGAGCTGGATGAAGAAGTTATCACACTTTCAAATCCAGATTCTAGTTTTCCAGTTTGGGAATATGACAGCTTCTGCGTCGTTCCAATCAAACCAGGATGAATCACTTTGTAAGAAGCCTGATTTGGATACATAAAGTGGTGGAGAATCACCAGGAAGTTGAATAAATCTCATAGGACTGATGAAGAAGTTATCCCACTTTCAAATCAGTGATCCAGTTTCCCAGTTTGGGAATAGGACAGCTTCTGCGTCGTTCCAATCAAACCAGGATGAATCACTCTGTAAGAAGCTTGATTTGGATACATAAAGTGGTGTGAATCACCAGGAAGTTGATTAAATCTTATAGGAGCTGGGATGAAGAAGTTATCCCACTTTCAAATCAGGTGATTCCAGTTTTGCAGTTTGGATTAGGACAGCTTCTGTGTCGTTCCAATCAAACCAGGATGAATCACTTTGTAAGAAGCTTGATTTCGGATACATAAAGTGGTGTAGAATCACCAGGAAGTTGAATAAATCTCATAGGAGCTGGGATGAAGAAGTTATCCCACTTTCAAATCAGGTGATTCCAGTTTCCAGTTTGGGAATAGGACAGCTTCTCGTGTCGTTCCAATCAAACCAGGATGAATCACTTTGTAAGAAGCTTGATTTGGATACATAAAGTGGTAGAATCACCAGGAAGTTGATTAAATCTCATAGGAGCTGGGATGAAGAAGTTATCCCACTTTCAAATCAGTGATTCCAGTTTTTCAGTTTGGGAATAGGACAGCTTTGCGTCGTTCCAATCAAACCAGGATGAATCACTCTGTAAGAAGCCTGATTTGGATACATAAAATGGTGGAGAATCACCAGGAAGTTGAATAAATCTCATAGGAGCTGGATGAAGAAGTTATCCCCTTTCAAATCAGGTGATTCCAGTTTTCAGTTTGGGAATAGGACAGCTTCTGTGTCGTTCCAATCAAACCAGGATGAATCACTTTGTAAGAAGCTTGATTTGGATACATAAAGTGGTGAGAATCACCAGGAAGTTGAATAAATCTCATAGGAGCTGGGATGAAGAAGTTCTCCCACTTTCAAATCAGGTGATTCCAGTTTCGCAGTTTGGGAATAGGACAGCTTCTGCGTCGTTCCAATCAAACCAGGATGAATCACTTTGTAAGAGCTTGATTTGGATACATAAAGTGGTGGACATCACCAGGAAGTTGATAAATCTCATAGGAGCTGGGATGAAGAAGTTATCCCACTTTCAAATGAGGTGATTTCAGTTTCCTTGTTTGGGAATATACAGCTTCTGCGTCGTTCCAATCAAACCAGGATGAATCACTTTGTAAAAGCTTGATTTGGATACATAAAGTGGTGTAGAATCACCAGGAAGTTGAATAAATCTCATAGGAGCTGGGATGAAGAAGTTTCCCCACTTTCAAATCAGGTGATTCCAGTTTCCAGTTTGGGAATAGGACAGCTTCTGCGTCGTTCCAATCAAACCAGGATGAATCACTTTGTAAGAAGCTTGATTTGGATACATAAAGTGGTGGAAATCACCAGGAAGTTGATAAATCTCATAGGAGCTGGGATGAAGAAGTTATCCCACTTTCAAATCAGGTGATTCCAGTTTCGCAGTTTGGATAGGACAGCTTCTGTGTCGTTCCAATCAAACCAGGATGAATCACTTTGTAAGATTGATTTGGATACATAAAGTGGTGGAATCACCAGGAAGTTGAATAAATCTCATAGGAGCTGGGATGAAGAAGTTATCCCACTTTCAAATCAGGTGATTCCAGTTTCGCAGTTTGGGAATAGGACAGCTTCTGTGTCGTTCCAATCAAACCAGGATGAATCACTTTGTAAGAAGCTTGATTTGGATACATAAAGTGGTGTAGAATCACCAGGAAGTTGATAAATCTCATAGGAGCTGGGATGAAGAATTATCCCACTTTCAAATCAGTGATTCCAGTTTTCCAGTTTGGGAATAGGACAGCTTTGCGTCGTTCCAATCAAACCAGGATGAATCACTCTGTAAGAAGCTTGATTTGGATACATAAATGGTGGAGAATCACCAGGAAGTTTAATAAATCTCATAGGAGCTGGGATGAAGAAGTTATCCCACTTTCAAATCAGGTGATTCCAGTTTCGCAGTTTGGGAATAGGACAGCTTCTGTGTCGTTCCAATCAAACCAGGATGAATCACTTTGTAAGAAGCTTGATTTGGATACATAAAGTGGTGGAATCACCAGGAAGTTGAATAAATCTCATAGGAGCTGGGATGAAGAAGTTATCCCACTTTCAAATCAGTGATTCCAGTTTCCAGTTTGGGAATAGGACAGCTTCTCGTCGTTCCAATCAAACCAGGATGAATCACTTTGTAAGAAGCTTGATTTGGATACATAAAGTGGTGGAGAATCACCAGGAAGTTGAATAAATCTCATAGGAGCTGGGATGAAGAAATTATCCCACTTTCAAATCAGGTGATTCCAGTTTCCAGTTTGGGAATAGGACAGCTTGCGTCGTTCCAATCAAACCAGGATGAATCACTTTGTAAGAAGCTTGATTTGGATACATAAAATGGTGGAGAATCACCAGGAAGTTGAATAAATCTCATAGGAGCTGGGATGAAGAAGTTATCCCACTTTCAAATCAGTGATTCCAGTTTTCCAGTTTGGGAATAGGACAGCTTCTGCGTCGTTCCAATCAAACCAGGATGAATCACTTTGTAAGAAGCTTGATTTGGATACATAAAGTGGTGTAGATCACCAGGAAGTTGATAAATCTCATAGGAGCTGGGATGAAGAAGTTATCCCACTTTCAAATCAGGTGATTCAGTTTCCAGTTTGGGAATAGACAGCTTCTGCGTCGTTCCAATCAAACCAGGATGAATCACTTTGTAAGAAGCTTGATTTGGATACATAAAGTGGTGGAATCACCAGGAATTTTATAAATCTCATAGGAGCTGGGATGAAGAAGTTATCCCACTTTCAAATCAGGTGATTCAGTTTCCTTGTTTGGGAATAGGACAGCTTCTGCTGTCGTTCCAATCAAACCAGGATGAATCACTTTGTAAGAAGCTTGATTTGGATACATAAAGTGGTGTGAATCACCAGGAAGTTGATAAATCTCATAGGAGCTGGGATGAAGAAGTTATCCCACTTTCAAATCAGGTATTCCAGTTTCCAGTTTGGGAATAGGACAGCTTCTGCGTCGTTCCAATCAAACCATGATGAATCACTTTAAGAAGCTTGATTTGGATACATAAAATGGTGGAGAATCACCAGGAAGTTGAATAAATCTCATAGGAGCTGGGATGAAGAAGTTATCCCACTTTCAAATCAGTGATTCCAGTTTTCCAGTTTGGGAATAGGACAGCTTCTGCGTCGTTCCAATCAAACCAGGATGAATCACTTTGTAAGAAGCTTGATTTGGATACATAAAGTGGTGAGATCACCAGGAAGTTGATTCTCATAGGAGCTGGATGAAGAAGTTATCCCACTTTCAAATCAGGTGATTCCAGTTTCCATTTGGGAATAGGACAGCTTCTGCGTCGTTCCAATCAAACCAGGATGAATCACTTGTAAGAAGCTTGATTTGGATACATAAAGGTGGAGAATCACCAGGAAGTTGAATAAATCTCATAGGAGCTGGGATGAAGAAGTTATCCCACTTTCAAATGGTGATTCCAGTTTCCTTGTTTGGGAATAGACAGCTTCTGCGTCGTTCCAATCAAACCAGGATGAATCACTTTGTAAGAAGCTTGATTTGGATACATAAAGTGGTGGAGAATCACCAGGAAGTTGAATAAATCTCATAGGAGTGGGATGAAGAAGTTCTCCCACTTTCAAATCAGGTGATTCCAGTTTCGCAGTTTGGGAATAGACAGCTTCTGTGTCGTTCCAATCAAACCAGGATGAATCACTTTGTAAGAAGCTTGATTTGGATACATAAAGTGGTGGAGAATCACCAGGAAGTTGAATAAATCTCATAGGAGCTGGGATGAAGAAGTTATCCCACTTTCAAATCAGGTGATTCCAGTTTCGCAGTTTGGGAATAGTTTGTGTCGTTCCAATCAAACCAGGATGAATCACTTTGTAAGAAGCTTGATTTGGATACATAAAGTGGTGGAGAATCACCAGGAATTGAATAAATCTCATAGGAGCTGGGATGAAGAAGTTCTCCCACTTTCAAATCAGGTGATTCCAGTTTCGCAGTTTGGGAATAGGACAGCTTCTGTCGTTCCAATCAAACCAGGATGAATCACTTTGTAAGAAGCTTGATTTGGATACATAAAGTGGTGGAGAATCACCAGGAAGTTGAAAAATCTCATAGGAGCTGGATGAAGAAGTTATCCCACTTTCAAATCAGGATTCCAGTTTCCAGTTTGGGAATAGGACAGCTTCTTGCGTCGTTCCAATCAAACCAGGATGAATCACTTTGTAAGAAGCTGATTTGGATACATAAAGTGGTGGAGAATCACCAGGAAGTTGAATAAATCTCATAGGACTGATGAAGAAGTTATCCCACTTTCAAATCAGTGATTCCAGTTTCCAGTTTGGGAATAGGACAGCTTCTGCGTCGTTCCAATCAAACCAGGATGAATCACTTGTAAGAAGCTTGATTTGGATACATAAAGTGGTGTAGAATCACCAGGAAGTTGATAAATCTCATAGGAGCTGGGATGAAGAAGTTATCCCACTTTCAAATCAGGTGATTCCAGTTTCCAGTTTGGATAGGACAGCTTCTGTGTCGTTCCAATCAAACCAGGATGAATCACTTTGTAAGAAGCTTGATTTGGATACATAAAGTGGTGTAGAATCACCAGGAAGTTGAATAAATCTCATAGGAGCTGGGATGAAGAAGTTATCCCACTTTCAAATCAGGTGATTCCAGTTTCGCAGTTTGGGAATAGGACAGCTTCTGTGTCGTTCCAATCAAACCAGGATGAATCACTTTGTAAGAAGCTTGATTTGGATACATAAAGTGGTGTAGAATCACCAGGAAGTTGATAAATCTCATAGGAGCTGGGATGAAGAAGTTATCCCACTTTCAAATCAGGTGATTCCAGTTTTCAGTTTGGGAATAGGACAGCTTTGCGTCGTTCCAATCAAACCAGGATGAATCACTTTGTAAGAAGCTTGATTTGGATACATAAAATGGTGGAGAATCACCAGGAAGTTGAATAAATCTCATAGGAGCTGGATGAAGAAGTTATCCCACTTTCAAATCAGGTGATTCCAATTTTGCAGTTTGGGAATAGGACAGCTTCTGTGTCGTTCCAATCAAACCAGGATGAATCACTTTGTAAGAAGCTTGATTTGGATACATAAAGTGGTGGAGAATCACCAGGAAGTTGAATAAATCTCATAGGAGCTGGGATGAAGAAGTTATCCCACTTTCAAATCAGGTGATTCCAGTTTTCGAGTTTGGGAATAGGACAGCTTTTGCGTCGTTCCAATCCAACCAGGATGAATCACTTTGTAAGAAGCTTGATTTGGATACATAAAGTGGTGGACAATCACCAGGAAGTTGTAAATCTCATAGGAGCTGGGATGAAGAAGTTATCCCACTTTCAAATGAGGTGATTCAGTTTCCTTGTTTGGGAATAGACAGCTTGCTCGTTCCAATCAAACCAGGATGAATCACTTTGTAAGAAGCTTGATTTGGATACATAAAGTGGTGTAGAATCACCAGGAAGTTGAATAAATCTCATAGGAGCTGGGATGAAGAAGTTATCCCACTTTCAAATCAGGTGATTCCAGTTTCCAGTTTGGGAATAGGACAGCTTCTGCGTCGTTCCAATCAAACCAGGATGAATCACTTTGTAAGAAGCTTGATTTGGATACATAAAGTGGTGGAATCACCAGGAAGTTGATAAATCTCATAGGAGCTGGGATGAAGAAGTTATCCCACTTTCAAATCAGGTGATTCCAGTTTTGCAGTTTGGATAGGACAGCTTCTGTGTCGTTCCAATCAAACCAGGATGAATCACTTTGTAAGAAGCTTGATTTGGATACATAAAGTGGTGGAGAATCACCAGGAAGTTGAATAAATCTCATAGGAGCTGGGATGAAGAAGTTATCCCACTTTCAAATCAGGTGATTCCAGTTTCCAGTTTGGGAATAGGACAGCTTCTGTGTCGTTCCAATCAAACCAGGATGAATCACTTTGTAAGAAGCTTGATTTGGATACATAAAGTGGTGAGAATCACCAGGAAGTTATTAAATCTCATAGGAGCTGGGATGAAGAAGTTATCCCACTTTCAAATCATGATTCCAGTTTCCAGTTTGGGAATAGGACAGCTTTGCGTCGTTCCAATCAAACCAGGATGAATCACTGTAAGAAGCTTGATTTGGATACATAAATGGTGGAGAATCACCAGGAAGTTGAATAAATCTCATAGGAGCTGGGATGAAGAAGTTATCCCACTTTCAAATCAGGTGATTCCAGTTTCAGTTTGGGAATAGGACAGCTTCTGTGTCGTTCCAATCAAACCAGGATGAATCACTTTGTAAGAAGCTTGATTTGGATACATAAAGTGGTGGAGAATCACCAGGAAGTTGAATAAATCTCATAGGAGCTGGGATGAAGAAGTTATCCCACTTTCAAATCAGTGATTCCAGTTTTCCAGTTTGGGAATAGGACAGCTTCTGCGTCGTTCCAATCAAACCAGGATGAATCACTTTGTAAGAAGCTTGATTTGGATACATAAAGTGGTGGAGAATCACCAGGAAGTTGAATAAATCTCATAGGAGCTGGGATGAAGAAGTTATCCCACTTTCAAATCAGGTGATTCCAGTTTCCAGTTTGGGAATAGGACAGCTTTGCGTCGTTCCAATCAAACCAGGATGAATCACTTTGTAAGAAGCTTGATTTGGATACATAAATGGTGGAGAATACCAGGAAGTTGAATAAATCTCATAGGAGCGGGATGAAGAAGTTATCCCACTTTCAAATCAGTGATTCCAGTTTTCCAGTTTGGGAATAGGACAGCTTCTGCGTCGTTCCAATCAAACCAGGATGAATCACTTTGTAAGAAGCTTGATTTGGATACATAAAGTGGTGTAGATTCACCAGGAAGTTGATAAATCTCATAGGAGCTGGGATGAAGAAGTTATCCCACTTTCAAATCAGGTGATTCCAGTTTTCCAATTTGGGAATAGGACAGCTTCTGCTTCTGCGTCGTTCCAATCAAACCAGGATGAATCACTTTGTAAGAAGCTTGATTTGGATACATAAAGTGGTGGAATCACTAGGAATTGATAAATCTCATAGGAGCTGGGATGAAGAAGTTATCCCACTTTCAAATCAGGTGATTCAGTTTCCTTGTTTGGGAATAGGACAGCTTCTGCGTCGTTCCAATCAAACCAGGATGAATCACTTTGTAAGAAGCTTGATTTGGATACATAAAGTGGTGGAATCACCAGGAAGTTGATAAATCTCATAGGAGCTGGGATGAAGAAGTTATCCCACTTTCAAATCAGGTATTCCAGTTTCCAGTTTGGGAATAGGACAGCTTCTGCGTCGTTCCAATCAAACCAGGATGAATCACTTTGTAAGAAGCTTGATTTGGATACATAAAATGGTGAGAATCACCAGGAAGTTGAATAAATCTCATAGGAGCTGGGATGAAGAAGTTATCCCACTTTCAAATCAGTGATTCCAGTTTCCAGTTTGGAATAGGACAGCTTCTGCGTCGTTCCAATCAAACCAGGATGAATCACTTTGTAAGAAGCTTGATTTGGATACATAAAGTGGTGAGAATCACCAGGAAGTTGATAAATCTCATAGGAGCTTGATGAAGAAGTTATCCACTTTCAAATCAGGTGATTCCAGTTTTCCAGTTTGGGAATAGGACAGCTTCTGCGTCGTTCCAATCAAACCAGGATGAATCACTTGTAAGAAGCTTGATTTGGATACATAAAGTGGTGGAGAATCACCAGGAAGTTGAATAAATCTCATAGGAGCTGGGATGAAGAAGTTATCCCACTTTCAAATGAGGTGATTTCAGTTTCCTTGTTTGGGAATATGACAGCTTCTGCGTCGTTCCAATCAAACCAGGATGAATCACTTTGTAAGAAGATTGATTTGGATATAAAGTGGTGGAGAATCACCAGGAAGTTGAATAATCTCATAGGAGTTGGGATGAAGAAGTTCTCCCACTTTCAAATCAGGTGATTCCAGTTTCGCAGTTTGGGAATATGACAGCTTCTGTGTCGTTCCAATCAAACCAGGATGATCACTTTGTAAGAAGCTTGATTTGGATACATAAAGTGGTGGAGAATCACCAGGAAGTTGAATAAATCTCATAGGAGCTGGGATGAAGAAGTTATCCCACTTTCAAATCAGGTGATTCCAGTTTCGAGTTTGGGATTAGGATAGTTTTTGTGTCGTTCCAATCAAACCAGGATGAATTACTTTGTAAGAAGCTTGATTTGGATACATAAAGTGGTGGAGAATAACCAGGAACTTGAATAAATCTCATAGGAGCTGGGATGAAGAAGTTCCCCACTTTCAAATCAGGTGATTCCAGTTTCGCAGTTTGGGAATAGGACAGCTTCTGTGTCGTTCCAATCAAACCAGGATGAATCACTTTGTAAGAAGCTTGATTTGGATATAAAGTGAATGGAGAATCACAGGAATTAAAAAAAAAGGGAGTTATCCCACTTTCAAATCAGGTGAAGTTCGCAGTTTGGGAATAGGAATGTGTCGTTCCAATCAAACCAGGATGATAGTAAAAATTGATTGGGATACATAAAGTGGTGGAGAATCACCAGGAAGTGAAAATCTCATAGGAGCTGGGATGAAGAAGTTATCCACTTTCAAATCAGGTGATTCCAGTTTTCACAGTTGGGAATAGGACAGCTTCTGCGTCGTTCCAATCAAACCAGGATGAATCACTTTGTAAGAAGCCTGATTTGGATACATAAAATGGTGGAGAATCACCAGGAAGTTGATAAATCTCATAGGACCCAAGATGAAAGTTATCCCACTTTCAAATCACGTGATTCAGTTTCCAGTTTGGGAATAGGACAGCTTCTGCGTCGTTCCAATCAAACCAGGATGAATCACTTTGTAAGAAGCTTGATTGGATACATAAAGTGGTGTAGAATCACCAGGAAGTTGATTAAATCTCATAGGAGCTGGGATGAAGAAGTTATCCCACTTTCAAATCAGTGATTCCAGTTTCCAGTTTTGGGATAGGACAGCTTCTGTGTCGTTCCAATCAAACCAGGATGAATCAACTTTGTAAGAAGCTTGATTTGGACATAAAAGGTGGTGAGAATCACCAGAAATTGAATAAAATCTCATAGAGCGGGATGAAGAAGTTATCCCACTTTCAAATCAGGTGATTCCAGTCATTCGCAGTTTGGGAATAGGACAGCTTCGTGTCGTTCCAATCAAACCAGGATGAATCACTTTTGTAAGAAGCTTGATTTGGATACCTAAAAGTGGTGTAGATCAACCAGGAAGTTGATTAAATCTCATAGGAGCTGGATGAGAAGTTATCCACTTTCAAATCAGTGATTCCAGTTTTCAGTTTGGGAATAGGACAGCTTCTGCGTCGTTCCAATCAAACCAGGATGAATCACTGGTAGAAGCTTTTGGATACATAAAATGGTGGAGAATTACCAGGAAGTTGAATAAATCTCATAGGAGCTGGAATGAAAAGTTATCCCACTTTCAAATCAGGTGATTCCAGTTTTTGCAGTTTGGGAATAGGACAGCTTCTGTGTCGTTCCAATCAAACCAGGATGAATCACTTGTAAGAAGCTTGATTTGGATACATAAAGTGGTGGAGAATCACCAGGAAGTTGATAAATCTCATTGGAGCTGGGATGAAGAAGTTATCCCACTTTCAATCAGGTGATTCCAGTTTCCGCAGTTTGGGAATAGGACAGCTTCTGCGTCGTTCCAATCAAACCAGGAGAATCACTTTGTAAGAAGCTTGATTGGATACATAAAGTGGTGAGATCACCAGGAATTGTATAAATCTCATAGGACTGGGATGAAGAAGTTATCCCTTTCAAGGTGATTTCAGTTTCCAGTGTTGGAATATGACAGCTTCTGCGTCGTCCAATCAAACAGGATTGAATCACTTTGTAAGAAGCTTGATTTGGATACATAAAGTGGTGGAGATCACCAGGAAGTTGAATAAATCTCATTGGAGCTGGGATGAAGAAGTTACTCCACTTTCAAATCAGTGATTCCTGTTTTTGTGCAGGTGGAATAGGACACTGCTGCTGTCGTTCCAATCAACCAGGATGAATCACTTTGTAAGAAGCTTGATTTGGATATAAAGTGGTGGAAATCACCAGGAAGTTGTATAAATCTCATAGGAGCTGGGATGAAGAAGTTATCCCACTTTCAAATCAGGTTATTACAGTTTCCATGTTTGGGAATAGGACAGCTTCTGCGTCGTTCCAATCAAACCAGGATGAATCACTCTGTAAGAAGCTTGATTTGGATACATAAAGTGGTGGAGAATCACCAGGAAGTTGAATTAAATCTCATAGGAGCTGGATGAAGAAGTTATACCCACTTCAAATCAGGTAATTCAGTTTGGGAATATGACAGCTTGTCTGTCGTTCCAATCAAACCAGGATGAATCACTTTGTAAGAAGCTTGATTGGATACATAAAGTGGTGGAGAATCACCAGGAAGTTGAATAAATCTCATAGGAGTGGGATGAAGAATTATCCCACTTTCAAATCATTCCAGGTGATTCCAGTTTCGCAGTTTGGGAATAGGACAGCTTCTGCGTCGTTCCAATCAAACCAGGATGAATCACTCTGTAAGAAGCTTGATTTGGATACATAAAATGGTGGAGATGGAGAATCACAGGAAGTTGAATAAATCTCATAGGAGCGTGGGATGAAGAAGTTATCCCACTTTCAAATCAGGTGATTCCAGTTTCCAGTTTGGGAATAGGACGCTTTGCGTCGTTCCAATCAAACCAGGATGAATCACTTTAAGAAGCTTGATTTGGATACATAAAGTGGTGAGATCACCAGGAAGTGATTAAATCTCATAGGAGCTGAGATGAAGAAGTTATCCCACTTTCAAATGAGGTGATTTTAGTTTCCTTGTTTGGGATATGACAGCTTCGCGTCGTTCCAATCAAACCAGGATGAATCACTTTGTAATAAGATTGATTTGGATATAAAGTGGTGGAGAATCACCAGGAAGTTGAATAAATCTCATAGGAGCTGGATGAAGAAGTTTCTCCCACTTTCAAATCAGGTGATTCCAGTTTCGCAGTTGGGAATAGGACAGCTTCTGGTCGTTCCAATCAAACCAGGATGAATCACTTTAAGAAGCTTGATTTGGATACATAAAATGGTGGAGAATCACCAGGAAGTTGAACAAATCTCATAGGAGCTGGGATGAAGAAGTTATCCCACTTTCAAATCACTGATTCCAGTTTTCCAGTTTGGGAATATGACAGCTTCTGCGTCGTTCCAATCAAACCAGGATGAATCACTTGTAAGAAGCTTGATTTGGATACATAAAGTGGTGGAGAATCACCAGGAAGTTGAATTAAATCTCATAGGACCCAAGATGAAGAAGTTATCCCCATTTAAATCAGGTGATTCCAGTTTCCAGTTTGGGAATAGGACAGCTTCTGCGTCGTTCCAATCAAACCAGGATGAATCACTTTGTAAGAATCTATTTGGATACATAAATGGTGGAGAATCACCAGGAAGTTTGATAATCTCATAGGAGCTGGGATGAAGAAGTTATCCCACTTTCAAATCAGGTGATTCCAGTTTCGCAGTTGGGAATAGGACAGCTTCTGCGTCGTTCCAATCAAACCAGGATGAATCACTTTGTAAGAAGCTAGATTTGGATACATAAAGTGGTGTAGAATCACCAGGAAAGTTGATTAAATCTCATAGGAGCTGGATGAAGAAGTTATCTACTTTCAAATCAGGTGATTCCAGTTTCGCAGTTTGGGATTAGGACAGCTTTGTGTCGTTCCAATCAAACCAGGATGAATTACTTTGTAAGAAGCTTGATTTGGATACATAAAGTGGTGGAGAATCACCAGGAAGTTGAATAAATCTCATAGGAGCTGGGATGAAGAAGTTCTCCCTCTTCAAATCAGGTGATTCCAGTTTCGCAGTTTGGGAATAGGACAGCTTCTGTCGTTCCAATCAAACCAGGATGAATCACTTGTAAGATTGATTTGGATACATAAAGTGGTGGAGAATCACCAGGAAGTTGAACAAATCTCATAGGACTGGGATGAAGAAGTTTCCCACTTTCAAATCACAGGTTCCATTTTCCAGTTTGGGAATAACAGCTTCTGCGTCGTTCCAATCAAACCAGGATGAATCACTTTGTAAGAAGCTTGATTTGGATACATAAAGTGGTGGAGAATCACCAGGAAGTTGAATAAATCTCATAGGACCAAAGATGAAGAAGTTATCCCACTTTCAAATCAGGTGATTCTCAGTTTCCGTTTGGAATAGGACAGCTTCTGCGTCGTTCCAATCAAACCAGGATGAATCACTTTGTAAGAAGCTTGATTTGGATACATAAAGTGGTGGAGAATCACCAGGAAGTTGAATAAATCTCATAGGAGCTGGGATGAAGAAGTTCTCCCACTTTCAAATCAGGTGATTCCTGTTTCGCAGTTTGGGAATAGGACAGCTTCTGTGTCGTTCCAATCAAACCAGGATGAATAACTTGTAAGAAGCTTGATTTGG